>VZQC01010626.1:1297641-1308803 GCA_009823505.1 Rhizomys pruinosus | reverse complement strand
GTGGGGGTGGGGGGGAGGGAAAGGGAAATAAGCCTGAACTGAATTGGAAAAAATGTATGAAATGCACAAAGCATCAATAAAAATTAATTTAAAAAAAATAAATAAATAAAAATAAAAAAAAAAAGAAAGACTGCTGTCGGTTTGCTGATCTGCTTTAGTTTGAGAGGACAACAAATTATCCAAGTCCTGAGAGGTATTTGGGAGAGGACAAGGATTGGTTATTATAAAAGTTGGAGGAAGTAGAACTTCAGAAGTGCTTCATGGTGAGTGAGAGGCTTGTAATGATTGACTTTCCTGTGATAACACCATTTTGAGTTTAATGCACTCCAATCCAGGTCTCTTCAGAATAAGAGATATAGATTACTATATTAGTCAGGGTTCTCTAAAGAAACAGAAGCAACAGGATGAATATATAACTATATACAATTTATTGATTTGCTCACGTGACAGAGCTCAACAGTAGCACCGAACTGGAGAGGCCGGGAATCCAGGGAACTGCTCAGTCCTCAAGGCTGGATGTCTCAGTAGTCCCAGTCTAGTGCTGAAGGCCCGAATGGATTCCAGGAGATCTGCCAGTCTCAGAACACGCTGGGATCCAAAAGGTTGATCACAGCAGCAAGAAAAACTCACCAGATGAGAGAAGCAAGCCGCAGGAGGAAAAAGGGACCAGCTCCCACTGCCATGGCCTTAAATACTGCTTGCCGGCAGAAGGTAACGCCCACATTTGGGGTGGGCCATCCGGGTTGAGGTGGTCCAATCAGAAGACCCTTTTTCTCTTATTTGTTCCTTAGTCCAGTCAAGTTGACACCCAGGATTAACTATCACAATTACCAATTGGTATAATCAAATAGGTCATTTGATATTCTGTGTAGAGCAGACTTTACTCTGGATAGATTAACCCATGGTAATAGGTCTTGTAGCTAAACTGCAGTTGCAAACATCAGTAACATTTATAAGATCTAAACCAAATGGTTTTGAGTGGCCTTTTATAGTATGAAAAGTTTTGAGATAGACTCAGTTGCTCAAGTTAATATGAGGGGACCATGCCCAATAGGTAAGGTCTGATTTTCAGCTATGCTGATTTTTTGTAACAACTGAAGGTTTGATTGTTCCAGTAATATAACTGAGACTTATAATGACCCTCTAAATCAAACAAAAAATATTTCAATAGGAAGAACCTACCAGCAATCACTTCAAAGTGCCTGAGTTGCATTGTAGTTATGGTAGTGAAATGATATCCTAAACGTGCGTTTGAGACATGAGTGGGCCAAGATGATGGAATGTTGAGAAGAAATTTAGTGTAAGATCTCTTAAGAATTAAATTACTACTCTCAAATTTTCCAGAAGACTGAAGGTGACGAAGAGTGTAGAGAAAATATATAATATTTAATTCTGAAAATTCCACTCACTTTGAGTGGCATTTAAGTGAATGCTGGGCCATAATCAGAAAATAAAGGTCAGGAGAGCAGTAAGTATGGAATTGTTGAAGGGCTGGATAGAGAGTTAAAGTAGCATGGAGTAGAAGCTGAGCTACCTGCATAGCTTGTTGATTTACTTCATGTTTCCCTGAGAGATGTTGGGATGTTCTTTTCCAAAAATATTTTTCCTGAGGCTGGAAAGATGAACACTGGATGTTCTTTGAGTGGATCCAGATTCAAGTCCCAGCAGCAACATTGCAGTTAACGACCATCTATAACTCCAGTTCCACAGAATCCAATGCCCTCTTCTCACTGACCCCATGGACTTTTAACTACACAAGTGCACTTACATACATGCAGGCAATACACTCGTGTACATAATATGAAAATAATAAATATATATGTATTCAGTTATATATCTATATTGTATTTTCATCATAGACACCCCTCCAACTCTTCCCACATCCTCAAATCCTCAATTTCCTCTAAATTTGATTATATATATATATATATATATATATATATATATATTCATCTCCAGAGGGCTGCATAAGCATGTGTCACCTGGAAGGAATAAGCTGAATCTGTGTAAATGTGAAGCCTCATTTTTGCCCCCAGCTGGACCGTCCTAGTGAGGACAGTTATTTTATTTTTCTTTGCTGATACAAAATTGCTTCCCAGAGGCTTAAATTCTATGACTTCTACAGACCTCATTATTACATACACCCAAATTCTGTGTGCTACCTCCATAAAATTACCACAAACTGTGTACCAGGAGTCATCAGGTGGGTAAAGTGAATATATGGATTAGTACTGGATCTAAGATTATCTTTGTCCACAAATATAGAGAATCCTCTGACAGTGAAACAAGCAAGATTTAAAGTTTGAGGACTGGAGAGATGGCTCAGCAGTTGAGAACAATGGCTACTCTTGCAGAAAACCAAGCTTGGATTCTGAACACACACACACATAACAGCTAACAACCATGTATACCTCCAGCTTCATGGACTCCAAATCCTTTTTCTGACCTCTGTAGGCATTGTATGACATGAGTGAACTTACATACAAGCAGGGAAAGCACTCATACATATAAATCTTTTTAAAAAGATTTAAATTTGTTGAGGTTGTATTAAGCTGACACGTTACAAGTTATTTAGAACCCAATAAATGGTTCCTTGAATATATAAACTTTCAAGGATCTGGTGAAATATAAAAGGCACTATCCCAGACTTAATTATAAGACCACCCCATCAAAGACTGCCACAGCTACCAGTACTCTAAAGCAACGGTTGCAGTCCTAGACCATCAAATCTAAAGACTAGAAAAGATGAGAAACTGAGCACTAGAAGAGCTCCAAAATTTAGGTTAAAACTCCCAGGGTTACTCCATTTAATTCTATAAGGTAGTAAGTACGAGTTTTAACATGTCTAAAACGATCTCATTTTAGAAGTCAATGTAATGTTTCTATCTCTATATGTGATCTCCGGAAGTCCTTGTGGAGAGTTTTAGCTATCTGGTTGACCTGGGAAGTCCATATTTTGCAAAATCCTGTCTTTCTCATGGAAATCGTGCAGTTATTTTATGCCTGGGATCTCCGTAGTAAAATCATGCTCTTGCAATGACTGGAAATGTTCCTTGAACATAAGGTTAATATAATTCTCAGGAAATGGACACTTCATAGGAAGACTTAGGCCTTTGAGGGAGAAATTTTATATTTCAGTGAGGCCAGTTTTTAGTTAAGAAAATGTACTGATATGAAGTGTGGCAGAGCCAATCGTGAAAAGGTTCACTGCTTGACAAAGTTCCAGTGACCTGACTTGTCTGGTTGAAGTCTGCTCTCCAGCTTACCTTGGTTTTTAATAATTCTTCTTATCGAATTAATTCTTATTTTTCTTGCCTGCTTGATTTTTGGCTTTCTAGCAATTAGGGTACCTGCTTCTGCCTCATGGAGTGGAACTGACACTTGCCTTTTCTAGAAATGAGTACTTTGTGAGAAATAATGGCACAGTGTACACAACTTAAAAATATGTTGCAGTAGTACTTAA
This sequence comes from Rhizomys pruinosus, assembly GCA_009823505.1. Taxonomy (NCBI): domain Eukaryota; kingdom Metazoa; phylum Chordata; class Mammalia; order Rodentia; family Spalacidae; genus Rhizomys; species Rhizomys pruinosus. Next base: position 1,305,340 of record VZQC01010626.1, on the reverse strand, counting down.
GAATTCTACAGAAACTGTGTCATTCAGAAATTGCCCAAGTAATGAAAAGAATTTTTATTTCATGGTCAGTTTTAAACTAAAAAGAGGATTGTAGGGCAAAGTGAAACCAAGTCCAGTGAGGCCGTGGATTCTAGTGATCTGACTCAAAGATTAATAGCCCTTAGAAAATCACCTTAGCAGAAAGTGTGAAAAAAAAAAATAGAAACTGAGGAAAACAGAAACTGAGGAAAACAATGATCAGAATAAAAACAAGATATGAATCAAAGCTACATCAGCCAAGAAATGGCTTATAGGTCAAACAAACAAGTAACTAAAGTAAGAAAAATAAAGTTCTATATTGTTAAAGCTTTAAAGCTCATTTTTTACACTAACACCTATGTAACCATAAGGCATAAAGAATGGAATCCAGGGGCTGGAGAGAAAGCCTAGCAGTTAAGAGCACCAACTGCTCTTGCAGAGGAACTGGGTTCGATCCCCAGCACCCACATGGCAGCTAAGAACCGTCTGTAACTCCAATTCCAGGAGAACTCCAGTTCCAGGGGAATCCGAAACCGTCTTCTGACCTCCGCAGCATTGCACGACACGGGTGCACAAACCTACATGCAGATAGTACATTTATACACATACAAAAATAAATAAATAAATAAATAAATAAATAAATAAATAAATAAAATGGAATCCTGAGTTAAAAGTTAATATTAACTTCACTTTGCTGCAAAACTTACATTGCTTACGTGAGTGGCTGTACTATTATTGTTTTACTTTCTTTGATGTCTCAACTAAATTGTTATATCATTATAGATTGTTTTTGATGTTAAAAATGACTTAGGGTGTGAATTTTCTAAAAAAAATATTTACGGGGAAATTGGGTTAATTTTTTTCATCATTTGCTTAGACTTGCATAACCTGTATTAGTTTTAGGGTATATAAAAATAAACATCAGGACCTGAGAGGCAGAGAAGAGAGAAAAGAAATCGGCAGAGTGGCAAACGGGAAAGGCCTGCACAGGTGAGAGAAGGCAAATGGATGCCCTTTAAATCCTTAGTTTAAGAAATCATCAGAGTGACAAGCCTGGGAGGTCCTCTGCACAGGAGCTGGGAAGGTAGATGCTCCTCAGGTCACGAAAAGAAAGAGATTCTTGTGTCTTATTTGATTAATTTCTTTGCCACCTTTGTGAATACCAACTTCAGGAACTGAACCTACTGTAGCTGGACCTTGGCAGAAGTGGGCTTGACCTGGGACAAAGATTAATAAATCATCTATGTAAACAGGAGGAGAGGAATTTAGTGGAGGGCATATCTTTGGCTAGCGCCTGTAAAAAAAAAGATAGAATAATTACAAATTTCCTGAGGAAAGACAGTTCAGTTAAATGGCTTAGAGACTTGGTTTAAGAATCTTGTCATTCAAAGGCAAATAGGAACTGAGTTTGCATGGATAGGAATACAAAAGAAAGCATCCTTATATCTAAATCACTTTAGATACTATTTGCCCAAAGATGGTATAAAGATTGATAACTATAGGGCGGTTTAGGATTTATGCTACATTTATGTCACTCATGTTTAGAAACATCCTGTAGGATCCATGTGTATCCTTTATCTCAAACCTTAGGGTTTTTTTCTTTGTTTGCTTTTTGTTTTTTTTGGGGGGGGGCAGTTATAGGTGTACAATAGCTCAATAGTCCATACTTTATCACGGAGCATTTTTTTCCACTATATGCCTTAGGCTTTAAAGGGAACCAGGGCCTAGAGTTTTGAAACTCAATTGAGAAACAAGTTGCTGTTAGAGTATCATGGAGATATTCTAGTAATCATGGGTATTTATGGAGTGACGCCTATGGTACAATATATAGAGGCATTTTGAACACCCTTTCAGCTCTGGGACATATGAGGACAGGGTAATCAATGTTTCAAGAATTCTATGAAATTCTGGAGGCTGAAAAAGTCTAAGTAGGTCAGAAATTTAGACATGAATAGGACAAATGGATGTGACTAGAAATGAATAAATGAAAAAGATATTTGCCCATCATAAAGCTAAAGAGAGGCATAAAACTGTATTGTTGAAGGTGACCATAAATACTAATGAGAATTACCAAGGACAAAAACTGTCAAATCAGAGAATGTAGCCAAGGCGAAACAACTTGCAAGTTGTGAAAAGGAATTTTGGTTCTACCAAATTGATCATTACCCAAAGCTCACTCGTAGTGATGCAGAAGGGAAAATATCTCTTCCATATCAGGGTACTCATAGTCCATAGACACATTCTTTTTTCTTTTGTCAGATTTGACTTTAGGATTAGTGTCTTTGATGAAGGTTGACCCTCCCTCACAAGATGAGATGGACATTCTCACTTACAGTTGTCTCCCAATTTGTAGATTTGACATGACCCTAAGATATGCTTATGGTCACTATTTTTAGATGGTCACTATTTTTAGGTGGTCCCAACTGCAAGATCCTGGCTGGTGAAAATAACAGAGAATTGTCATTTAATAAAAGGCTGAGTTAGTTTCCTTAGGTTAAAGCAGGTGGCTGTTTGATAGAGGTCTAGAACATCCCAAGATGTGCAAACAACAAGCTGTGGATGTTGCCTGTCATTTCTCATGTAGCTCTTTTCTCCTTGATGCCTATGTATAATTAATTGAAGAAAGGAATATGGATTGCCTGAACTCATTTTTCTTCATTTTTTTTTCTAATGGCTAAACAGAGACCCCCATAAAGTGGAAACCATAAAGCAATTTTTACTCTGCAAACAATTCTGCCTGAGATGCCCATAAACCACAATCATAAAGTAGTTTCTTCCTACAAAGAGGTCCTACTCTGTAAATGAGTTTTGAGAGCCTTATTGGAAAAATGTGGGCCTTAAAGCCTTTATAAAGACCCTTACCCAACTACCTTGACGCTATTTACATATGCAGTCTTACATAAATTCCACTGCTGTTTGGTTGGTGTAGCTACTGTGTACTTCTGCTGGTAAGTAGTCACCTCTCATTGATTATTAATAAAGGTCATTAAGGATTGTTGAGGTCTGTTGCTTTTCCTTTTCTTCAACTTCCGGCTCTAACATTTTAGTGCTGAAATCCTGGATAGAGTTCTAAGCAGGACCAGGTCCCTGGCTGATCTCTTTCCACTCCTAATTCCCAACATTTTGGTGCCTATCTTTTCTGATCTTGTCTATTTGGAGTCCTATGTGCTTCCTGTATTTGAATGGGCTTGTCTATTTTTAGTTTGGGGAAGTTTTCATGTATTATTCTGTTAAAGATCTGATCATTATTATTATCTTGAGATTCTTCTCCTTCCTCTGTTCCTAGGATGCGGAAGTTTGATCTTTTCATAGTGTCTCATATTTCATGGTTGTTCCACTTTTGTGTATTTTTAAATTTTTCATAATCTTTATTTAAGTTTTGTAGTTGCTCTTTGTTATCTTCCAGATCTGATATTCTTTGTTCTGCTTCCTCCATTCTATTTCTGAGGGGTTTTCCTTTCCTTTCTTCTTGATTGTATCAATGTTCTATTTCATTTTTCATTTCATCCTGTGATTACTTTAATATATCCATTTCCTTTTTGAGTATCTCAATCTCTTTTTGGTGCTCCTTACTTCATTGGTTGGCTTCCTTTTTCAGTGTTTCTACTTCCTTAATATGTTTGTTTTTTTCTCTCATTAGTTCTTTCTTGGAGTTTTTCAATCCTTTCCTTTATTTCTTTTCGAAGTTTGTTATTGTATCCCTCTAGGTCCTTTTTCAGTTTTTCATTCTCTCTCTTTAGTTCTCTGAATTCTTCTTTATTTTCTTTAATTTCTCTGCATAGGTCTGCAATTATTCCTCTAAGGTCTGTTTCTGGGGTCACCTCCAGGGGTTTCCCATTGTAGCTATCTCCTACTAGGTTGGTAGAACTTGGTGTGGAATTATTGTGCATCTTTCCCATGTTGTCCCTTCGTCATGTCCCTGGCATGTGGGTTTCCCTTTTGTGATTCAAATCACAAATGCCTTTTCAGTGTGCTGAAGGCAGAAGGCTTGTTTTGTTTTGCTTGTCTCCTTCCCATGCTTATTTTTCCTATTTTTCCCCCTCCTTGTTTATGGAGTGTTGACTTGTCTCGGTTTCAGGCTTTCACTTTTGTTTTTATATTGGATACTGGAAGTCTAATTCACTCTTCCTTTCCTGTTCTGAAGGTTATCCTAAAAATATCCACTGGATACTCTCTCCTCCATTCCAGTTGTTGGCCGGAGGTGGGGGGGGTGGGGGGGTGCCTGACTTAATGCATGCTCTGGTACCTGTCTGGAACAGCACCAGGCTGCTCCAGGTGATCCTAACAGGTCCAGAACTTGAGCCCCCAACACACGACCTCACTATGGCACCCAAGCCAAACCCAAACCCAAGGCCACTTCTGGCTTCAAGGTGGAAGTGCGACCCGGCCGGGTAACCACACCCTGCAAGGGCTTAGGGCTCAGATTTAGGCCCTCCAGCCACCAGTCCCTCTGTCACAAACCAGCAAATAAATTGTCCAGCACCCCAAGAGTCAATCTGTCCTTTGCTCCATCTTTTGAATGGGTCATTTCTTTTCTTTCTTCTTTGTGTTTTGAGTAGTTTATATATTCTGGAAATCAGTGCTTTGTCAGATGTGTCTGCATTGAAGGTTTCCTCCTACTCTGTGGCTTCTCTCTTCACTTCCTTGATTGATTATTTTGATGTAAAGTAGCTTTTGTGTTTAATGAGGTCCCATTTGTCAACTGTTGACCATAATTCTTGCACAGATGCTCTCTGTTTTAGGAAGTCTTTTCCTAAGCCTATGTCTTGTAGTCTGCTGCCAACTTTTTCTTCTATTGTCTTTAGAGTTTTGGGTTTCATGTTGTGGTCTTTGATCCATCTGGAGTTGACTTTTGTACACAGTGAGAGGTAGGGGTTTGGCCGGGTATGTTGGCACATGCCTTTAATCCTAGCACTTGGGAGGCAGAGGCAGGTGGATCTTTGTGAGTTCAAGGCCAGCCTGGTCTACAGAGTTAGTTCCAGGACAGCTGGGGCTACAGGGAGACCTGGTCTCAAAAAGACCAAAAAAAAAAAAAAAGAAATTAAAAAAGGAGGTAGGGGTTTAATTTCATTCTTCTACAAGTAGTGATCCAGTTTTGCTAACACCACTTTCTGAAGATGCTGTCTTTCCTCCATTGTGTCTTCTTGGCCCCCTTATCAAATATGAAGTGGCTGAAATTGTATGTGCTCAAGTTTAGAACTTCCGCTTTGTTTCATTGGTCAAGATGTCTGTTTTTGTGCCAATACCAAGCTTTTTTTATGACTATAGCCCTGTAGTATACTTTGAAGTCTGGTATAGAGATGCACCCTGTATTGCTTTTTTCACTCATGGTTGCTTTGGCTACGTGAAGTCTTTTGTTTTTCCAAATGAAATTATGAACTTTTCTTTTCCATGCCTGTGAAGAAACTCTTGGGGATTTTAATTGGGATTGCATTAAATCTGTGCAAGAGTTTGGGAAGAATGGACATTTTTACTATATTAATTTTCCACATCATTGACCATGGGATGTTTTTCCTGTATTTATTAAAGATATTGGTTTGTAATTTTCTTTCCTTCTTACAATGTTTGCCATCTTCTGAGTGAGATGATTGCCATTTATATTGCAATTTTACTTGTGAATCTTCAGATATGTATCATTTTAAACTGTTTTGTTATCTATTCACTAAAAATACCTCATTTTGTTTCTCTCATTTATTTAAAACAGGATGACAGATGATAATGTTACAAAAAAGCTTTGTCCATTATATTAATTTTATGTAGAATGACTGTGCTTTTCTTCTGGCACAACCTCTATTAATTTATTTTATCAAGGTCAATGTACAATTTCATCATTTCTAGGAATTGTTTGATCAATAAGTGTATTTTATATATGTTATATATTTTATATTTTATACATGCTAATATATATATATATATATTCAGTTATTTTATAAAATAAATAAATATATAATATATATATGTATATATATACATATTCAGTTATTTTATAAAATAACTGAATTATGCTCAGTTATTATATTAAATATATATTCCTGTAGTATAACATTTTTATTAAGTGATGCTTTTCCATATCAAGGAATAATATCTGTTCTGTTTTATATAATGTAAATTTAGGTAAAAATATTTGACCCAATCCTCTTAATTTGTTGGAAATTTTTACTATGCTAATATTAGTTTTAGAGTCCTCATTCAATGTATTAATACAAATGTACCATCTATATCCCAGTAAGTTTTAATTTCATAATCTCCAACATAACACATTCAGAATTGAAAGTTCATTTTCATGACTTTCATCTTATATATGTAATATATTTCTAGAAATAAAGTACTCAAAATCAATTTTTTTTTCTCTTCTCCCTATCTCCACACTGGCTCACTCATCCTGAATATTACTCATCTAACTAGAAAGTGCAAGTGCACTTATGCTCAGAAACACAAACTTCATACTTTTTGCCTCTCTTTTATTTTTCATAACTATGCCCTATTAATTATTTTATACAACCTGTCCAATTTTCTTTAAAATGCATTATAAAATTTTCCTCTTCATCATCTTTCCTTCACAATACCGATTTTAGGAACGTTAATATTTCACCTGGAATGATGCAATAAAATCTCTTTGAGACTTCCAAATGACACCATTGAACTCCTATATACCATAACAACTAAAGGTTTTAACTTACTGCTAGAGCACCTGCCTGTCATATGAAAAATCCTGGGCTTAATCACTAGAACTAAAAGAAAAAATAATCTTTTAGACAGGAAATGCAGCACATGTTTATAAACTCAACAGTCAGGTAGCTGAGATTAGAAGATTGCAATGAATCTAAGTTCAGTGTTGACTACATAATCAGACATATTTTGATTAAACACGTGTATGCATTTAAAATTAAATCCCATTTTATGAAGTAAAGTATCTTGATTTCCAAAGAAAATGTATATAAGTGAATGATAGCTCTTTTCTAATTTTAAAAATGTAATTGTAGGGAAAACATAAGTGACCAGAAAGTGGGGAGTGAAACAGAAAAGGAAAAAAGATATTTGAATTGTTCCCTTATCAAACCAGTCAAAGTTTTGTAACAAGGGCAGGTCATTACTGTTTATGCAATAATATCAGTCCTTCAACTAAGGGATCTTCAAAGCGGCTGCATGAATATTATGACTCAGAAAAATATTCTCTGAGGAAGAAGGATGAAATTTCCACTATTAATATTTTGCTCATTGCAGTATTAACTCAGTCAAATTCTATGTTTGTCATGTGTGCTCCCCTTAAACCTTGAGAAAAAGCCAAAATCTCAACAGGTCTAGCTTATCCAATGAAGAAAAACAAATGCTCCTGCTTTGACTGTTCATGTCACTGTGACTACTGGCATTTGTTCTGTAGTTATAACGCTGGTAGAAAACATGAAAGGCCTTTGAACGATGGAAGGCCTTTGAATGATAGAACCAAGACAAAAAATTGCTATAGGTGTATCAGTCAGAAAGCAATGCAAATTTATGAATTGGAGATAATGTTTTATTTTTTTTATTTTTTTATTTTCTTTATTGGTACTTTGTACATTTCATACATCATTTTCCAATTCAGATCAGGCATATTTCCCTTTCCCTTCCCCCCTACCCCCACCCCATCCCAGATCATGCATTTTGCCATAACTGTCCTGCATCTTTCTCTCAGTTTTTTTTT
>VZQC01010626.1:1234074-1292951 GCA_009823505.1 Rhizomys pruinosus | reverse complement strand
TAGTGTTAGATCATTCACTGTGTTCTTTCTGTTTTTTGTAATGTAGCACTTTAGAGCTTATAAAGTTCCCTCTTAGACTGCTTTTTAAAGTGTCCTATTAGATTTTCTGTTGTGTTGTTTTTCTTGGCATCAGTTCTAGGAATGGATTTTAATGTTTTTCTTTATTTCTTCCTTGACTCCCACTTCATTATTCAGAAGGTGTTGTTTAGTCTCCATGGGTATTCACTGTAGGTGTGGGATTTATACTGGTGTTGATATTGATTTTATTTGCACTGTGGTCTGATAGAATGAATGAGATTATTTCAATTTTTTTATATTTTTGGAGATTTTCCCTCTGTGTCCCGAGTTATATGGTCTGATTTTGGAAGATATGTTCCATTGAAGTGTTGCTGCAAGTAGAAAGTGTATTACTCTGGCGGTTTGGGTGAAATATTCGATAGATGTCAGTGAGGTCCATTTGTTGATTAGTTCATTTAGTTAGATGACTCTCTGTTATTCCTCTTTTCCCTGTTGACCTGTCTAGGGACTTAAGGGGTATTACGAAGTCCCCTAGTTTAGTTGTTGGGGTTAATCGTTTGACTTGTGAGTCCTGGAGAATTGTCTTTATAAAGTTTGGTTTGCACCGGTGTTTGGTGCATATTGATTTATGATTGTGAAATCTTTCATTGACATATTGGTTTCTTTAATAAAGAGTGTAACGGGCCATTTGTCTCTTTTGATTTCTTTTGCTATGAAGTCTATTTTGTCTTGATATTAGAATAGCTCACACCCACTTTCTTTTTGGTACCATTTGCTTGGATACTTTCTTTCCATCCCTTCACCTTTAATGTTGGTGCCTATCCTTGAAAATTGAGATGGTTTTCTTGTAGACAAGCATAATAGATGAGTTTTTGTTTCCTAATCATTCTCTCCTCTAATGTCTTTTGATTGGGGAGTTTAGCCATTAATATTATTTAAGGTTATAATTTGAAAGATGGATGTTGCTTCCTTTCACCTTATTATCCATTTGGGTTTCTAGCCTCTGATTTTGCTCCTATGGTGTTGTTTTAATTATGCTTCTTTTCCTAGGTGTTTGACATCTGCTTGCTCCTCCCTTCTGCCCTTTGAATTGCTTCAAGGTATTTTTATGAAGAGTTGGTTTTCCAGACATGTATTCCTAATCATCTGTTTATGTCATGGAAAATCTCTTTTCTTCTTCAAGTATAGTCGACATTTTTGCTGGGTAAGTATTCTGGGTTGGCATCCTGTATGGTCCTTAGCACTGGGAATGCTTTCGCTCCACATTCTTCTTATGCTTTCCAGTTTTTGACGGCGAGAAGTCATGTTGTAATTCTGATGGGTTCCCTTGTAAGTGACTTGTTTTTCTTTTGTGGCCGCTCAGAATTTTGTCTTTGTTTTGGGCATCTATTATTTTTAACTATATAATGCTGTGGGGTTTTCTTTTCTGATCTTGTCTGTTTTTGGGTCTAATGTGCTTCTGTGTATTTGTATATGGGTTTGCTAGTTTTATTTGGGGAAGATGTTTCATCTATTTATTTTGTTGAAGAATCTGATCAATACTATTCTTCTTGAGATTTCTTCTCCTTCCTCTATATCTATAGATATGGACGTTTGACCTTTTCATAGGTGTCCCATTATTTCCTGGTTGTGTCCAGCTTTTGTGTATTTTTAATTTTTTTGTAGTCTTTGTTTGAGCTTTTTAATTGCTCTGTGTTATCTTCCCAGATCTGGATATTCTTTGTTCTGCTTCCTCCATTCCTACTGTCTGAGGCTTTTTTCCTTCCTTTCTTCTTTTTTTTATTGTTTTCTTTATTTTTTTTTTTTTTCTCTTTGGTTTTTCTTTGTTCTTTCATTTCTTTTTTTTGAGCTTTATAGTATCTCTTCTTGTTGCCTCTCAATCTCTTCTTGGTGCTGCCTTAACTTCTGTTGGTTGGCTTCTTTTTCAGTGTTTCTACTTCCTTTCGGAGTTGTTTTTTTCTCCTCAATTTCTTTTCTGGAGTTTTTTGGGTCTGTTCCTTTTAGTTCTTTCTGAAGTTTGGTCATTGAATCCCTCTAATGGTCCTGATTTTTGACTTTTTCATTTATACTCTTTAGTTCTCTTGTATTCCTTTATTTTTTTCTCCTCTTAGTCTTTTCTGCAGTTGTCAATCTGTTCTTTAGTTCTTTCTGACTGTGTTTGTATCCTCTAGTCTTATGTGTCTTTTCTGAGTTTCTCTCTCCTTTAGTTCCTGCAATTACTCTTTATGACTGCAATTTCTCTGCATAAGGTCGGCAATTATTCATCTAAGATCTGTTTCCTTTGTTGGTCTCCTCCAAGGGGGATTCCCATTGTTAGCTTCTCCTACATTGGTTTGGTAGAGCCTTGTTGAGGATTATCCTGTGCCTTTCCCATGTTTTCCTTCAGTCGTGTCCCTGGCATGTGGGCTTCCCTTTTGTGGTTTAGATCACAAATAGCGGATGGTTTTGCTTTCCTCCTTCAGATGCCTTTTTTTTTTTGGTTCCCTTTCCTCCTCCTTGTTTATGGAGTATGGACTTGTCTACTTTTCAATTTTGTTGCTACATTGGATATTGGAAGCCAAAGCACTCTTCTCGTCTTGTTCTGAAGGTTCTCCAAGAAAAAAGAGTCCACTTGTATTCTCACCAATGGCGGGTGGGAGATGATATGCTTGATCTAGCCCACGCCCCTGCAGCCTTCCCAAGGTACAGCCACTCTGACCCTTTCCCGACTCTCTGGACCCTCTGGCCCAGTGCCCGGGTCCCACACAAAAGGCCTCAGGCCCGGGAAAAACCCAGCTCCAAAGCTACTTGCCCAGGTGACTTCTGGGTAGCTGCCCCAAAGGTGCAGCTGCTCTGGCCCTGTCCCAACTCTCCGGACCCTCTGGCCCAGCGTCTGGGTCCCGCACAACAGGCCTCAGGCCCGGGAAAAACCCAGCTCCAAAGCTACTTGCCCAGGTGACATCTGGGTAGCCGCCCCAAAGGTGCAGCCACTCTGTCCCTGTCCTGACTCTCCGGACACTCTGGCACAGTTCCCAGGTCCCACACAAAAGGCCTCAGGCCCGGGAATAACCCAGCTCCAAAGCTACTTGGCCAGGTGTCTTCTGGGTAGCCACCCCAAAGGTGCAGCCGCTCTGGCCCTGTCCCGACTCTCTGGACCCTCTGGCCCAGAGCCCGGGTCCTGCACAAAAGGCCTCAGGCCCGGGAATCTGGAATTCACTTTTGTACAGGATGAAGGGTATGGGTTTAGTTTCAGTCTTCTACAGGTAGTGATCCAGTTTTGCCAGCAGTGTTTGTGGAAGACACTATCTTTCATCATTCACATATATACAAAAATTATAACCTCTGAAAATAAACTGTATGTTAATTCCAAAATATGTTTAGGTATTCACATTTTCCCTTTAATCTTATATTACTCTAATATATGAATGCTTACCTTCCACCCATATACCACAATTACAATGTCTGAAAATAAGCAGGAAGTTAATTCTAGAGACCGATAAAAGATTCACATTATAACAGCACATTTCTTTCAGATAAAAAGAAATATAATGATAATGTTGCTCAGCTTCTCTTTCTTTTTTTTTAATTTTATTTATTTTTGTGGGTGTATGAATGCATCTGCATGTTGGTTTGTGCCCCCATGTCATGCAATACCGCAGAGGTCAGAAGAGGGTTTCAGATTCCCCTGGAACTGGAGTTCTCCTGGAATTGGAGTTACAGACGGTTCTTAGCCTCCATGTGGGTGCTAGGGATTGAACCCGGGTACTCTGCAAGAGCAGTCGGTGCTCTTAACCACAAGGCTATCTCTCCAGCCCCTCAGCTTGTCTTTCAACTGAGGACTTGGTTCCAGCATTCACAAATGAGGGATCCCATTCCTCATTTGTTTTTCTGGGACTGTGTTACTTAGCATATTGGCTTCAAATTCTGTCCATTTACCCACAAAGTTCATGGTTTCATCTTTTTTTTTACCACTGGATAGAATTCCATTGTGTAGATGTCCCACGTTTTCTCTATCCACTCATCAGTTGAGGGAATCTTGGGTTGCTTCCAGCTCTTTGCTATTGTAAAGAGAGCTGCAATAAACCTAAATGTACATTTATCTTTGCAGTAAGATGAGCCTCATGGATATATACCCAGGAGTGTTACGACTGGGTCAGGTGGTAGGCTCACCTTACTGTAGAGGTACAGGCACAGCCATGTTTATTTCAGCTCTCTTCACAATAGCAAGGAGCTGGAACCAACCCAAGTGCCCCTCAACTGATGAGTGGATAGAGAAAATGTGCTACATCTACACAATGGAGGTCTATGCAGCAGTATAGAAAGGTGACATCACCGGGCGTGGTGGTGCATGCCTTTAATCCTAGCACTTGGGAGGCAGAGGCAGGTGGATCTTTGTGAGTTCAAAGCCAGCCTCATATACAGAGCGAGTTCCAGGACAGCTGGGGCTACAGGGAGACCCTGTCTCGAAAAGACAAAAAAAAAAAAAAAAAAAAAAAAAAAAAAAAAAAAAAAAAAAAAAAAAAAAAAAAAAAAAAAAAAAAAAAAAAAAGTTGACAGCATGAGCTTTGCAGGTAAATGGCTGGAGCTAGAAGATATCATGCTGAGTGACGTAGCACAGTCCCAGAAAAACAAACGCCAAATGGTATCCCTCATCTGTGGATGCTAGCACCAATTACCTAATTGTACGGCAAACTGAGCAACATTAATGTGATCTGAAAACAACTGTGCTCTTATATTTTGAATCCCTTAAAAAATAATAAATGACTAAAAAAAGAAAAATGATGTATGACTTATGGAAAAATGTAAAAAACAATAAAAAAATAAATTTAGAAAAAGCTAAAAGTGAACTTTCTATTTGACCCAGTCCTACACCTCCTTGGTATATACCTAAAAGATTCATCCTTTTGCAGAAATACATGCACAATCATGTTTACTGCTCTTCTTTTTTCAATGGCAAAGAGCTAGAAGCACACTAAGTGTGCCTCAGCGAATTACTGGATAATGAAAATGTGGTAAATTTACAAAATTAAGGGGTTTTTTGTTTTGTTTTGCTTTTGTTTGTTCAGGACAGGGTCTCCTTGTAGCCCCAGCTTTCCTGGAACTCACTCTGTAGACCAGGCTGGCCTTGAACTCCCAAAGTTCCGCCTGCCTCTGCCTCCCAAGTGCTAGGATTAAAGGTGTGTGCCACCATGCCTGGCTACAATGGAGTTCTATGCAGTGGTAATGAAAGACAATATCCAATATCATGAAATTTTCATTTAGAAGGATGGAACTAGAACTATTATGCTATATGAAGTAAAACATTTTCAGAAAAACAAATGACATATTGTGTCCCTAATTGGTGGAGTCTAGCACAAAATCCTTATATGTAAGTCAAGGTAATTAGTTACTAAAAATAATCCCACATTGACTGATATTATTATAGATATAGCTTAGAATTTATGTGTCCATTTTCCTCAGTCCTAAGATTTATAAGTGCTTTTTTAAACGTACATCAAAGCATACATGAGAAGGATATGGAAATAAGGAATGTTAAGTTAAATATATTTTCACCTGAGTGCAAGCTTACTGTTAAACTGGAATCTCTAAATACGTTTTAGAATTAATCTACAACTTATTTTTAGACTTTGTAAACCTGATGTATGTGTGGAGTGTGTTGATGTATATTTTAGAATAATATAAAATTAAATGGAAAAATATTTTCAAAATAAAAGAAAACAATACAAAAAATAAAATTTGATTATGTAGATGTTTGTTTTGCCATGCAGTATATGGTTAATTCTTCTGCAAATTTATTTCAAATACTTAAGACATTAAGTGTTCTTATTAACATTTTCATACTGAAATAATGAAACTTCCTATAGAGAATGAAAAAGAGAGCAAAATTTATCCACATGCACTTGAATCAAGGGAGGGATGCAGTTTTGTTTTAGATATTGATTTAGAAGTTCTATGTGAAGTGTTCCCATGATTTAAGGCTTATATATGTCACTATAGCACCAAATCTTAAAATCAGAGACTACTTAGGATATCTCAGTCATCTTATTTGGGATAAAAGAATGAAAATGAGTGACTAAGTTTGGAATGAGTATTTCTAAGAAGCAAAAATGAAGTCAGAATATAATATAATAGCTAGTAGACAAACAGGCAAATGTGTGTGACACCTGTGTGTCCACCAATAAATAAGTGCTATCAATAGTAATGTTCTATATTCAAATGAGTTTATTCATTTAAAATAGAGAAAATAGATGAATAAAATTTAAACCTTTCTAAATGATGTTATGAAGAAAGATTTGCAGTGTTTTTTTTTTGAATTTTATTTATTTTTGTATGTGTATGAGTGTACTGTCTGCATGCAGGTCTGTGCACCCGTGTGGTGCAATGCCGCGGAGGTCAGAAGAGGGTCTCGGATTCCCCTGGAACTGGAGTTCTCCTGAAATTGGAGTTACAGACGGTTCTCAGCCGCCATGTGGGTGCTGGGGATTGAACCCAGGTCCTCTGCAAGAGCAGTCGGTGCTCTCAACCGCTAGGCCATCTCTCCAGCCCCTGCAGTGGTTTTTTTAACTCAAATAAAAATGAATTCTGCAAGTGATAAGATACTGTTTACATAGAAGGAATTTGCAATTTTTCCTTCTGTTCGTACTCTTCTGAACAGCTTGTGGAGAAATGGCTGTAAGTCTTCTTTAAAAGTTTTATAGAATTATTCTGTGTACCCATCTTGTCTTGGGTTTTTTTTTTTTGTTTGTTTGTTTGTTGGGGGCTTTTATATTACATCTTCAATTTCCTCAAACGGTATGAGTCTGATTAAACTGTCAATATTTTCTTGGTTAAGAGATTTGTTGATTCCCAGGATTTCAAATATTCATCCATTTCTCTTAGGTATTCAAATTTAGTAGAGTATAGGTTTTCTTAAGTATTCCCATATGAATGCCTGGATTTTTTCATTTTCTATTGTGATGTTTACCCTTTCATCATGAATTATATTGATTTGGAGTTGCTCTTTATTTTGGTTAACTATGCTAGAGGTCTGTCTATCTTGCTTACCCTTTCAAAGAACCTGCTTTTGGATTCATTGATTCTTTGTATTAGTTTCTTTGTTTCTATTTCATTGATTTCTGATCTGATTTTTGTTATTTCTTCCTGTCTGTTGGGAAGTCTGCATCACTCTATTACCAAAACCAGGCAAAGATGCAACCAAAAAAGAAAAGTATAGACCCATCTCATTAATGAATACAGACTCAAAAACTCTCAACAAAATAATTGCAAATCGCATACAGACTCATATAAAAAACATCATTCATCAAGACCAAGTTAGATTCATACCACAGATGCAGGGAGGGTTCAACATATATAAGTCAAAAAATATCATAAAACACATAAATGGACTGAAAACGAAAAATGACAGGATCATCTCAATCAATGAAGAAAAAGACTTTGACAAAATCCAGCATCCATTCATGCTTAAAATCCTAGAGGGAACTGGACTGAAGGGATTATTGCACAATGTAATCAAAGCCATATACAAGAAACCCACAGCCAATATCATCCTAAGTGAAGAAAATTTAGAAGCAATCCCCTTAAAGGCAGGAACCCAGCAAGGTTGCCACCTATTACCAATCCTCTTCAATATACTGCTTGAAATGCTTGTGAGGGCAATAAAAAAATAAAGGGAAATCAAATGATTACAAACTTGAAAAGAGGAATCAAGAAATCCCTTTTTGCAGATGATATGATACTTTACTTAGGAATGCTAAAAGCTCCACCAGAAAACTCCTAGAAACAATTAATAGTTTTAGGAAAGTGGTAGGATACAAAATTAACCTAGAAAAATCAGAAGCCTTTCTTTACACCAATAACAAACAACAGAAGAAGGAATATAAGGAGACTTCCCCACTCACAATAGCCTCAAAAACAATAAAATACCTAGAAAAATCTTAACCATAGGAACCAAAGACCTCTAAAACAAAAAAAGTTTAACCCCCTGAGGAAGGATATTGAAGAAGACATCAGAAGATAGAAAGAGCTCCCATACTCATGAACTGGAAAAATTAATATAGCAAAAATGTCCATTTACCCAAATTAATATACAGATTCAATGGAATCCCAAATTAAAATACCCATGAGTTTCTTCACAGACTTGCAAAAAAATCCTTAAATTCGTACAGAAAACAAAATATACCAAATAGACAAGCAGCCCTGAGCCAAAAAATGCAATATAGGTAGGATTAATATACCAGATTTCAAACTATGTTTACAGGGATATAGTCACAAAGACAGCCTGGTACTGGCACAGAAACAAACCTGTCGACCAATGGAACAAAACTGAAGATCCAAACTTTAGCACACACAAATTCAGCAACCACATATTTGACAAAGGGGCCGATAGACTCAATGAAGGAAAGCATCTTCAGCAATTGGTGTTGGCAAAACTGGATCACCACTTGTAGAAGAATAAAATTAAGCCCCTGTACAAAAACATGACTCCAAATGTATCAATGACCTCGTGAAATTCAAAACTCTGAAGTTGATAGAAGAAAACTTTGGCAGCAAACTATGATTTGAGCATAGGAGACTTCCTAAATCAGACAGCAGCTGCATTGGAAGTCAGGTCAACAACTGACAAGAGGGACCTTATTATACTCAAAAGCTTCCGTACAGTGAAAGAAACAATCAGTGAAGTGAAGAGAAATCCCACAGAGTATAAGGGAAACCTCATTGATACATGTGACAGAGCATTGACTTCCAAAATACATAAACTACTAAATAACAAAGAAAGCAAATGACCCACTCAAAAGTTGGAGTAAAGGGCTTAACAGAGACTCCACATATGAGGAAATAAAGATGGCTGGGAAACTTCTTGAAAATGTTCAACATTGCTAATAATTAAGGAAATGCAAATTTAAACAACTTTACAAAATCATCTCACTCCAAAAAGACTGGTTAGGATCAAGAAAACAAATGATACCAAATGCTGAAGAGGTTGTGGGATTAGGGGAACATTCACCCACTGCTAGTGGGAATGTAAACTCATACAACCACTATGGAAAACAGTATGGAGAACTCTGAAGAGACTCAAGGTGAGCTTACCACCTGGCCCAGCCATACCACTCTTGGGTATATACCAGCAAGACTCATCCTACTAGAGGTAAATGCACAGCCATGTTCATTTCAGCTCTCTTCACAATTGTAAAAAACTGGAATGTCTCTCAACCAATGAGTGGTTAGAGAAAATGTGATATATCTACACAGTGGAATACTATGCAGTGATAAAGAAATATGGCATCTTGCCAGACACATAGGCTGGTGACCTAGGCCAGACCAGCTCAGCTGCAGGCTACTGTGTCATGTCTGCCTCTGGTAGGATTGTGGGAAAGGGAGGCTAAGCCTGCCAGGCACGCAGGTGGGTGAACTGGGACAGACCAAGTCAGCTGCAGGCTACTGGGCTAAGCAGGCAGACCCTCCCCCTCGCCAACTGAAATTCCCAAGGGATTGTTGTTCAGTAAGCCCTACAACCAACCCAGAATAACTGGGTGGCATCAGCAGAGGAAGCACAGGGTTCCGAGTGTGTCATAACGGCTGTTATGTACCCAGATCTTGCAGAATAGAAAGGGAAGAGTGAGCTATAACTCCCAATATATAACCAAAATTGAAAGCCTGAAATATAGTCAAGCAAACACTCCATAAATAAAGAGAAGGAATCAGGGAAAGTGATGCTTCAACATGGTGAAGAGGTATTTGTGATTCGCATTAAAATATAGGCAAAAGGAAATCCACATGCCAAGAGCACAAAGAAAGAACAATATGGGAAAAGTGAAGAATAATTCCACACTATAGTCTAATGAACCTATGGAGGGTTGCCACAATGGGATCAAGCTGGAGGTGGCCCAGGTCACAGATCATAAAACAACCACAGATATATTCCTAAAAATCATGGAACTAAGGGGAGAGGATGAAAAACTCAGAAAACATCTAAGGGGAAAGAATGACACTCTTAGGAAGAACTAAAAGGAGAAAATGACAAACTCCAGAAAGATCTAGAGGGAGAAAATGACAAACTCTGGAAGGAAGTGGAAATACTGAAAAGATCCCATGCTAAAAAGAAAAAGGAATGTAACCAGCGATGCAAGGAGCTGCAAGAAGAGAATGAGAAGCTCCAAAAGTTAAGTGGAAATAGTAAAGAAAACACAAGATGAAATAAAAAAGGAAATCGAACACTCATCCAATCAAGAAGAAAGAATGGGAAAAAGCCTCAGAAGCAGAACAGGAGATGCATAATAAAGAATATCAGATATGGAAGATAACACAGAACAACTACAAAGCTCAAGTAAAGACTATGAAAAATTTAAAAATACAAAAGAATGCAACAATCAGGAAATATGGGACACTATGGAAAGATCAAACCTCTGCATCATAGGAATACAGGAAGGAGAAGAAACCCATGAGAAGGGTATTGATCAGCTCTTCAACAGAATAATAGATGGATATTTTCCCAAACTAAAAAAAGACAAACCATACAAATAGAAGAATCATATAAAACACCAAATAGACAAGACCAAAAAATCAACTCCTCATGCCATATCATAGTTGAAACGCTAGACACCCAATACAAGGACAAAATTCTAAAAGCCACAAGAGAAAATAAATCCTTACATATAAGGGGAAACCTATTAGAATTACAGCTGACTTCTCAGTGCAAACTATAAAACCAAGAAGAATGAGGACTAAAGCATTCCAAGTGCTAAATGAATACAAATGCCAACCCAGGTTACTATACAAAGCAAAAATTTCATCCTAGTTGAAGGAAAGAGAAAAATCTTCCATGAAATCAACAAGATGAAAGAATATAGTTTTGGAAAACCAAATCTTCAGAGAATACTTGAAGCAATTCAAAGGGCAGAGGAGAGGAGCAGCTATCCCCAGACTCCTTGAAAGGGAAAATAATAAAAGCATAACTGCAAATGTAGAAACCTAGACTAAAAATGCAAATGGATGATAAGGGGAAAGGAAGCAACGCACATCTCTCAATTATAACCTTAAATATTAATGGAATTAGTCAAGCACGGTGGCACTCGCCTTTAATCCTAGCACTTGGGAGGCAGAGGCAGGCTGATCTTTGTGATTTCCAGGCCAGCGTGGTCTACAGAGTGAGTTCCAGGACAGCTGGGACTACATGGAAACCCTATCTCTAAAAGACCAAAAAATATTAATGGACTAAACTCCCTAATCAAAAGGAGACTGGGAAATGGATTACGAGACAGAATTTATCTATATGCTGTCTATGAGAAACCCATCTCATCCTCAAGGATAGGCACCAACTGAAAGTGAAAGGATGGAAAAAAATTTCCTACCAAATGGTACCAAAAAGAAAGCGGGAGTTGATATTTTAATATCAGACAAAATAGACTTCAAAGTAGAAGCAATCAGAAGAGACAAAGAGGGCCATTGCATGCTTATTAAAGGGAAATTTATCCATGAAGACTTCACAATAATGAATATATATGCACCAAACTCCTGTGCACCAATCTGTATAAACACAACTCTACAGAACCTCAAGGCACAGATTAACCCCAGTACACTCATAGTAGGGGACTTTAATACCTCACTGAGCCCCTTGGACAGATCAACCAGACAAAGTATAAACAGAGAGATAGCTTAACTGAATGATATGCTACACCAAATGGACCTCGCAGACATCTACAGAATATCAACCCAATGGAGAATACACTTTCTATTCAGCACCCCACAGAACATTCTCCAAAAGTGACCACATACTGGGACACAGAAAAAAACTCAACAAATACAAAAAAATTGAAATAATTTCATGCATTCTATCAGACCACAGTGCAATAAAGCTCACTATCAACACCTGGATAAGCCCTATTATGTACACGAAGACTTGGCAACTAAACAAGACACTCCTGGATAATGAATGGGTCAAAGAAGAAATAAAGAAAGAAATAAAAGCATTCCTGGAACTAAACGACAATAACAGTACAACACAAAACCTATGGGACACCTTAAAAGTATTCCTAAGAAGGAATTTTATAACCCTGGGTGCCTACATTAAAAAAATAAAAACAGAAAGAGCACAATTAAATGAATTAACTATGCAGCTAAAAACACTGGAAAGACAAAAACAAATGAACCCTAAACGCAACAGACAGGAAGGAATGACAAAAATCAGAACAGAAATCAGTGAAATAGAAACAAAGAAAACAATACAAAAAAAATCAATGATTCCAAAAATTGTTTCTTTGAGATAATAAACAAGATAGGCAGAACTCTAGCCCAGATAACCAAAAGAAAGAAACAGCAACTCCAAATCAATAGAATTCGTGATGACAGGGGAAACATCACAACAGACAATGAAAAGATCCAGGCAATCATACAGGAGTACTTCAAAAACCTATACTCTATGAAATTTGAAAACTTACGTGAAATGGATAAATATTTGAAACCCTGGGAATCACCAAAGCTAAACCAATATGAGATTGACAGCTTATACAAACCCATATTATTTGAGGAAATTGATGATGTAATTAAAAACCTCCCAACTAAAAAAAGCCCCAGTCCAGATGTTTCATTGCCGAATTCTATAAAACATTTAAAGAGGTCCTAGAACCACTGCTACTCAAACTTTTCAGAAGGACACAAATCAGAAGGCTCCCAAACTCCTTCTTTGAAGCCAGGATCACTTTAACACCAAAACCAGGCAAAGATAAAAGCAAAAAAGAAAGCTATAGATGCATCTCATTAATGAACATAAATGCAAAAATTCTCAACAAAATATTTATGAACCATATACACATCCACATCAAAAAGAACATTCACCATGATCAAGTTGGATTCATACCAGAGATATAGGGATGGTTCAACATGAGAAAATCAGTAAATATCATAAAACCATAAATGGACTGAAGGACAATAAGCACATGATCATTTCAATTGATGCATAAAAGGCCTTTGACAAAATCCAGCATCCCTTCATGGTTAAAGTATTACAGGGAATTGGACTGGAAAGATCATTCCTCAACATAATCAAAGTGACATATAAGAAACCCACAGCCAGCATCATCCTAAATGGATAAAATTTAGAAGGATTCCCCTTAAAGGTAGGAACTCGGCAAGGCTGCCCTCTGTCACCACTCCTCTTCAATACAGTGCTTGAAAAACTTGCTAGGGCAATAAGGCAAGAAAAGGAAATTAAAGGAGTACTAATTGGAAAGGACAAAGTCAAACTATCCTTCTTTGCAAACAATATGATAGTTTATATAAGGGTTGTTAAAACTCAACCAGAAAACACCTAGAAATGATTAGGAGTTTCAGTAAAGTGTTGGGATAAAAAATTAACATAGAAAAATCAGTAGCCTTTCTTTACACCAAAAACAAGCAACTAAAGAAGGAATACAAGGAGACCTTCCCAATCAAAATAGCCTCAAAAACAATAAAATACCTAGGAACAAACCTAACCAAAGACACCAAAGATCTCTACAATGAAAATTATAAACCCCTGAAGAAGGAGATTTAAAATGATATAAAAAATAGAAAGACTTCCCATGCTCATGAATTGGAAAAATTAATATGATAAAAGTCCATTCTACCCAAACTACTGTACAGATTTAATGCAATCCCAATTAAAATCCCCAAGATTTTCTTCACTGGCTTGGATAAAAATCCTTAAATTCATATGGACAAAAAGACCCTGAATACCCAAAGCAATGCTGAGTGAAAAGAGCAATACAGGGAGGGTCTCTATACCAGACTTCAAATTATACTACAGGGATATATTCATAAAAAACGCCTGGTACTGGCAAACAAACAGTAGACCAATGGAACAAAAATGAAGACCCAAACTTGAGCACATAAAATTTCAGCAACCTCATATTTGACACAGGGGTCAAAAAAAGACTCAATGGAGGAAAGACAACATCTTCAACAAATTGTGTTGGCAAAACTGGATCACCAATTTAGAAGAATACAATTAAATCCCTACCTCTCACCCTGTAGAAAAATCAACTCCAAATGGACCTCAACGTGAAACCCAAAACTCTGAAGGTGATAGAAGAAATATTTGGCATCAACCTACAAGACATAGGCATAGGAAAAGAGTTTCTAAATCAGACAGCAGCTGCACAGGAAACAAGGTAGACAATTGACAGGGGGACCTCATTAAACTCAAAAGCTTCTATACAGCAAAAGAAACAATCAGGGAAGTGAAGAGAAAACCAGCTCACAGTGTGGGAGGAAACCTTCACTGCTGATATATCTGACAGAGAATTAGGTTCCAGAATATATATAAAAAATAAAACAAGTAAGAAAACAAATGACTCACTCAAAAGATGGAGTAAAGAGCTGAACAGAGAATTCACAAGTGAGGAAAAATAGATGGCAGAGAAACATTTTAAAACGTGTTAAAGATCACTAATAATTAAGGAAATGCAAATCAAAACCACTTTACAATATCTCACTCCTATAAGGTTAGCTAGTATCAAGAACACAAATGATACCAATTGCTGGGGAGGTTACAGGGAAAGGTGAACACTCATCCAATGCTGGTGGGAATGCAAATGCGTAAACCATTATGGAAAACACTGTGGAGAATCCTTAAAAGACTCGAAATGAGCCTACCACCTGATCCAGCCATACCACTTCTGGGTATATACCCACATGACTCACCCTACTGCAAAGACACATGGATACCCATGTTTATTGCACCTCTCTTCACAATAGTGCAGAGCAGGAACCAACCCAAGGGCCCCTCAACATACGAGTGGATAGAAAAAATATGGCACTTATACACAATGGAGTTCTATGGAGTGGTAAAGAAAGATGATATCATGAAAATTTCAGGTAAATGGATGGAAGTAGAAGATATTATTTTAAGTGAAGTAACACAGTCCCAGAAAAACAAAAGACAGATGGTATTTCTCATCTGTGGATGCTAGCACCAAGTACTTAGTTGTATGGCAAATTGAGCAACATTAACGTTATATTGTTTATGATCTGAACACAACTCTACTCTTTTATTATGAATCCCTGCACAGGTCCTAGAGCTAACCTATCATTAATTTTCAGACTATGGATTTTTTGGTATATGATGGGGGGACATGTATTTTAGAGTAGCATAAATTTAAAATGGAAAAAGGTGAATCAAGATATATGATATGGAAATAACACAGTTTGTTTCCAGAGGATACAATGTTAATATAGGTGTGATGTATCAGGCTGGTGTAATTTAGCCTTTCTGTGTGCTTTATGACCATACTTTATACCCATACCAATTTGGCCAAGGGACCTAAGGGATAACTTTGTTCCTTGTCCTCAGAAGTCAACTAAGTCTCAGGGGAAAATGCATGGAGGCATCCTTGAAATATCCTGAAATTGTGAGTCACCAGTCTTCCTGTGTAGGGATGTCTTGGAGATCCACTAATGGGACTTCAGCCAGTGTCCAGCCTATAAATAGGAAAGTCCACTCATGCTTCAAAAAGAGAAGCCTCGTCTAGCAAAACCTAACTTGGTCCTCGAGTGGATGGAACTGGTGGTTGAAAAGCCAAAAGGAGCCAGGGTACCCCCCAAAAAAAACACAAACTTGAGTGACCCTTGTGGACAAGATCCTCAACTGACCTTGAGAATACCCAAACCTTGGTTAATCTGGGCTATCTGTGTGGCCTTTAGCATCGAAAAGGAAATTATAACCAGAAATAAATGATCAGTAAGGTCTGAGAAATTGTACTTCAGATATAAAACTTTAGAATCCTCCAAACCTTCAATGCCAGATGGGACCTACTGAGATATCCAGCATGTGGACTGAATGGATACTAGGATTTCAACATTTTCAGAGTGTAGACTGCCATTGTTGGACTACCCAGGCTGTGTCATGGAGGCCAGTGCAGGAAGATGAAGACAGGACACATGCTTGCTGGACCTCATTTGCGTGACCATGGTGGGGGAGGGACCCCAGTATGGAGCATGGAGGCAGGATTGATCATTGTTTGGGTTTGCCAAGGAGGAATATTCAAGCATTTCCTTGGGGAAAATTTGACATCTTTTGGGGAAAAAAAGAAGAAAGGAAAAAGAAAGAAAATCCTCCAACTCAGGATATATATGCAATACAAGTTGGAGAAAAAATGGAATTTTTCCATGTTAAAGTATCACTGTATTCAATGCTTTTTTGGTATCACAAGTTTAATTTATGTTACTTTGATGCTATGTGTATTCTAAAGTTCAACTTAAAATTAAAAAGAAAAGAAAGATGGCATAATGAACTTTGCAGGTAAATGGATAGAACTAGAAGATATTATTCTAAGCAAAGTAACACACTCCCAGAAAAAGCAAATAATTAATGGTATCCCTCATTTGTGGATGCTAGTACATTGCACCGAGTTGTAAGGCAAAATGAGCAATATCAATGTTATATACCCCTTTTCCAGAAAGCAACTGTGCTCTCATAACGTAAATCCGTTACATTAAAGGCTCTAGAATTAACCCACCACTTATTTTTAAACTTTGCAATTTTGGTATATGGGTGGAGGATACATAGACATATTTTACAGTAATATAAATTTAAAAAGGAAAAATGTGAATCCTGAAATATATGGAAATGACAGTTTGTGTACAGATGATATAATTTTAGTATAGGTGATATATATATTGAAGCAATACACATCAGAGGGAACAACAAAAGCAGAGGGACTGGAATGCAGAAGCAAATGAAACAGTAAAATTCCCCCAAGGACAATAATCATCTTTTTTGAAAAACTTTGAAAAGGATCAGAAAAAGTATACAGGGCAGGGATGGCAGGGTGCATGAATTGGGGTGGTGTAGGGGGCATGAAAATGGAGATGAGTCTAGATTGGACTGAGAAATGATGTAGGAAATACACATAAATTCAATTAAAACAAGATCCTGTTAACTAAATAGAACCTAGACTAACCAGACTCTGGATGTCTTCACTGTTTCCTACATTATTCTGCAGAAGACCCTGCCCATTGGTAAACACATGGTTTCCTATCAGCTTTTTATTTATTATGATTATAAAAACTGTATGTCTATAAATTTAAAACAATGGTCTATCTAGTAAAGGAAATATGAAAGTATCAGTATTTCTCAGGATGATAGTTCCTTAGAACCCATAATCCTGATCCTAGAATGTACCATTTTTTTGAAGAATGTTCCTGATTTGCAGTTTTTTTTTTTTCGTTTTTTTTTTTCTTATTCTCAACAAGATTAAGAAAAACTCAGTATATCTACTTGGAGTTGATTTTTGTGCGTGTTGAGAGGTAAGAGTTTAATTTTGTTTTTCTACAAATAGTGATCCAGTTTTTCCAGCACCATTTGATAAAGATGCTATCTTTCCTTCATTGAGATTTTTTGGCCCCTTTGTCCAATATGAGGTGCTGAAATTGGATGAGATAAAGTTTGGATCTTCAGTTTTTTTCCATTGCTCAACATGTCTGTTTTTGTGCCAGTACCAGAGTATCTTTCTGACTATAGGCCTGTAATATAGGTTGAGGTCTGGTAAAGTGTACCCACCTGTATTGCATTTTTTGCTCAGGGTTGCTTTAGCTATTTAGGGTCTTTTGTTTTTCCATATGAATTTAAGGATTTTTTTTCCAAGTCTGTGAAGAAACTCATGGGGATTTTAATTGGAATTGTATTGAATCTGTACATTAATTTGGGTAGAATGGACATTTTTAAAATATTAATTTTTCCAATCCATAAGCATGGGATTTTTTTTTCATCTTTTGTTGTCAGCTTCAATCTCCTTCAGGGGTTTAAAAATTTTGTTGTAGAGATCTTAGGTTTGTTCCCAGGTACTTTATTTTGTTGTTGTTGTTGACGCTATTGTGAGTGTGAAGCTCTTCTTATATTTCTTCTCCAGTTGCTTATTATTGGTGCAAAGAAAGGCTACTGATTTTTCTAGGTTAATTTTGTATGCTGCCACTTTTCTGACATGCTTAACCGTTTCTAGTTTTCAGCATCTCTCAGCTAAAGTATCATGTCATCTGCAAAAAGTGAAAGTTTGACTTCCTCTTTTCCAGTTAGTACTCCTTTAATTTCCCTTTCTTGCCTGATTGCTATAGTAAGCATTTCACACACTAATATTGAAGAGGAGATGCAATAGAGGGCAGCCTTGCTGGGTTCCTGTCTTTAAGGGGAATGCTTCTAATGTTTTTGTCTGCTTGTTTGTTTTTTGTTTTTTGGTTTTTTTTTTCTATTTAGGACAATTTTGGCCGTGGTTTTGTTGTATATTGCTTTCACTTTATCGAGAAATGTTCCCTTCAGGGCAATTCCCTCTAGAACTTTAAACATGAAGGGATGCTGGAACTTGTCAAAGGCTTTTTCTGTGTTAATTGAGATGATCAATGATCATGTGATTTTTGTTTTTCCAGTCCATTTACTTGTTTAATGATATTTATAATTTATGTAAGTTGAACCATTCTTGCATCTACTTTATGAATCCAACTTGATCATGAGGGGTGTTCTTTTAGATGTGGATCTGTATGTGATTTACAAGTATTTTGTTGAGAATTTTTGCATCTATATTTGTTAATGAGATGGGTCTATAATTTTATTTTTTTGTTATGTCTTTGCCTGGTTTTGGTATTAGAGTGATCCTGGCTTTATAGAAGGAATTTTGGAGATTTCCCTCTTTTTTATCCTTCTCAACAATTTGAGTAATAATGGTTGTAAAAGCTCTTTAAATATTTTGTAGAATTCTGATGTGAAACCTTCTGGGCCTGGGCTAGGTGTAATTATGTAATGGAAATAACTATATAAATTTTTTTTTATCAAAAACATCACAAGTGCTCTGTTTGACATGTCTATTGTATGAAAGTTTTAAAAGTATTTTCTAACTATCAAAATTACTGTTTTCTTTCTTCTAGCTATAATAAAATGGATTACAAAAATAAGTGAGAACTTGTTTGGTGCTCATGTTCAGAGGTTTCAGACCAACATATTCTAATGTTCAGAGGTTTCAGCCCAACATATTGGGATGACTGAGGCATAAAAAAAAGCACCTAACATCAGAGTTTCTAGTAGAGGGAGAAAAAGACATTGAGGAAGCACAACTTTATTCAATATATCTTTTCCTTTCTTATTATATCCAAGTCAGTAATATACAGAATGGTGCTGACCACATTAAGAGTTAGTGTTCCCCCTTGTGGTGGTTTGAATGAGTGTCCCCCATAGGCTTTAAGTATTCAGACATTTGTCTCCAGTTGGTGGCACTGTTTTTGGAGGTCTTAGAAGGTGTGGCCATGCTAGAGGAAGTACGTTATTGGGGGCAGGCTTAGTGAGTTTAACAAACCTCGTGGTCTCCAGTTGCTCTCTCTCTTTTTCCTGTGCTCTTTGCTAGATGTGACCCTTGGCTTGCTGCTCCAGATCCAGCCACCATGCCTCCCATCACAATGGACTCTAATTCCCTGAAAGGGTCAATTGTAAGCTCAAATAAACTCTTCCTTTTATAAGTTCCTTGGTCACGGTGTTTTATCACAGCAACAGAAAAGTGACTAATACAGTTATTGGTACCAGAGAGTGGGCGGTTGTCTGTGAAGAACCTGACCATGTGGATGTTTGGAGAAATGTGGAAGACTTTGGAACTTTGGCTAGAAAGGCTGTTGACTACTGTAAGCAGAGCTTAAATGGCCATTCTTGTGGAGGCCTGGAAGAAAGCATTGCTGCAAAAGATGTGGTTCCAGAGGAAAATAAAGACTTAGGCAGCAACCGGGATATTTTGATAAAGAGTCTGGCAGCAGTTTGCCCACAGCCCAAATGCTTGCCTGATGCTAAGTTGAAAAGCAATGGACTGATGTCTTTGGTGGAGGATATTTCAAGACAGCCTAACGTAGAAATGGTGGCATAGCTTTTAATGGTGAATATTGTACAGATATACAGTGAAGAAGAGCAGATGGGGCAGAAAGAAATGCAGATTGTACAGTTTGAATCTGATAACTGCACTAGGAAGATTAAAGGTAGGGCCAAGGCATGTGAAGGAGCGGCTCCCTTTCATAAGGAGACTAAAGTGATTAAGGTGAGGCCTGGAGATTTACAAGTAAACAAAAGAATCAGTACCTTCAGAGCAAGACCACACACAGCTAATCCTATAACAAGTCCAGGGCAGAGAAAAGTTTCAAATGTGGTTGAAATAGGCCAGAGTCCATCCCGATCTTGCAGCCAAACTCGGCAGTTTCATTCATGTGGTGCTGGCTTTAGAGGCATGAAGTTCGCAAGAGTGAAGGGGTCATCAGTTCTTCCTCCACGGTTTCAGAGAGCTGCCAAGGTCAGGCAGAGTGCAGCAGGGGTGTCCCTGCATAAAGAAGGCCCTGATAGGCCATTGCGTGAAGCTGTGAATGTGAAGCCTGGTTGGAAGTGGAGACCCCAAGAAGACATTCGAGATGCCAGACCTGTGAGATATTTGCAAAAGAGAGCTGCAAACAGGGAGTGGTACCAGCCTACGAAAGAGATGTATGTTGTAAGAAAAGCTGGAAGAGCTGAGGCATCTAAGCCCTTTGGAAGTCAAGTCCCAGAAGCCGCACATGGAACTACTGGATTTCAAGTTTGCCCTGCAGGTTTTCGGTCTTGTTTTGATCCAGTGTTTCCTCACAATGCCTCTATTCCTCTCTTTTGGAATGGGAATGTGTATTCAGTTCCACTGTACGTTGGGAGTTTGTATATTGCCTTTTAATTTACAGGAGCTTACAGTTAGGAGATTGGCCTGAGTCTCAGAAGAGACTTTGGACTGTAGACTTTTGAATGACATTGAAACTGGTAAAGATTATGGGGACTTTTAAGGTTGGACTAAATGCATTTTGCACTTTATATGGTCAGGAGCCTATGGGGGCCAGGGAGTGGAACATGGGGTTTGAATGACTGTCCCCCATAGGCTGTAAGTATTTAGACATTTGTCTCCAGTTGGTGGCACTGTTTTTGGAGGTCTTAGAAGTTGTGGCCATGCTAGAGGAAGTACGTTATTGGGGGCAGGCTTAGTGAGTTTAACAAGCCTTGTGGTCTCCAGTTGCTCTCTCTCTGCTTCCTGTACTCTTTGTGAGATGTGATCCTTGGCTTGCTGCTCCAGATCCAGCTGCCATGCCTCCCATCACAATGGACTCTAATTCCTTGGAACCGTCAGTCATAAGCTCAACTAAACTCTTCCTTGTATAAGTTCCTTGGTCATGGTGTTTTATCACAGCAAGAGAAAAGTGACTAATACACCCCTCCTCTAATTAGACTAATTAATCCACATTCCTACACACCTGACACACATACCCAAAATTGTACAACACTACTCCTCTAGGTGATTCTTCATCCAATCACCTTGACAGTCAAGATTAACCATATTATTTTTATCTACCCCCTGTTGTTATTAGTATCTAAACTCTAATATTTTCCTAGTTTTTGCTTCATGTGTCTTCCTTATTTTCCAGATTTTTAAAGCTGTTTACTATTCTTATTTAGTTATCTTGTTTCTTTAGATCTCTTTAGCTGGAAATAGTTTTACAGAATCTTGTCTTCTGGTAAACCTGATTTTTTTTATTTTTTATGGATGTTTTGTGTATTTCATACATCATTTCTCATTTCAGTACAGGCTTATTCCCCTTTCCCTTCCCCCCACCCCACCCCACTCCACCCCAGATCATGCAGTCTGCTATAACTGTGCTGTATATTTCTCTCAGTCTTTTCTTTTTATGCTTAGGAATTTACGTTTTCCTCCATTAACTTTATATTACTCTAAAATATAGATACATAATCTTCACCCATATACAGTAATTACAAAGTTTGAGAATAATTGGTGGGTGGATTCTAGAGCCCATTGAGAGATTCACATTATACCATCATAGTTGCCTTCAGATAGACAAAAATATACCAATAATGTCATTCAGCTTGCCTTTCATCTGGGGGATTTGGTACTAGCATCCACAAATGAGGGAAACCATTCTCCACTTATCTCTCAGGGACTGTGTTTCTTCACTCAGCATAATGGCTTCAAGCTCCATCCATTTACCTGCAAATTTCATTAAACATGATATTTTTATAACATAAGTGTTTTATATAAGTGTTTTAAAGACTGTTTCTCTAAGGATCCATATTTATCATATAGTAAGGAATGACATTCATCTAGGAATGTGACAGCCTTAGGGATTTCTCCAAGATCTATGACCTTTCTAGCAAAGTGTATTTAGCTATGTTTACAGTTCTTTCATTTTGAATGGCTGTGGGAGGGTGCATATAGGGAAGTGGTTATAAAGTTTATCAATTGTGGAAACTTTTTTAAAAGAATGGTTCTTTAGTGATAACTACTACTTTTTTTCTTATCTTATCTTGATGTTGTCGTATCAATTTGGGGATGTATGTGATTCTAATCATTCATTCAGTACAAATGCTGTTCAAACTTGATAATGTAAATTTTGATCAACTATCTGACATAATTTTTGCCATGGTTCTCTGCTAAAAATGCATTTCCTTGTCATGTTAGAGAGCCACCTCCATACTATAAGTATGTCATTTGTACTCCATCCTCTTAAAAGAGCAGTGTCTCTATAAACTAATTGGAATTCTTCTGTAGAAGAGATTATAAATATATTGGTTTTAATTAAGACACATGCACATTGGACATATATTTTGTTAAAAGCTACTTTATTATACTTGTTAAATTATTACAACTTGGCCATTGAAGTATTGAAGTTTGTTCATTTGTTTCTGATATATTCTTATTTTATGCCTTTTTAAATGGTACTCATAATCTATTATTACCATTGTCTTTACTATATGCTGCTTACTATTTGGAACCACAAGGAGTTTAATGTTTATCCTATAATACCTAAACAAGTGTTCCATAATTAGGATTTCTGATTCATTTTATTGGAGAATGAAATTAAAACCCAATACTTTGGCAAAGGTGATTTTTGCTATTGGAGTGATATCACTTACATAATCATTTAGAACAAAGTCACTATTGTATGATGTTATGGCTGGTGAGTTATGAACAAATATCGTTTCATTCCACATTGATACTGAATTGTAGACCAAAGTAATAATCTCACTAAAGTCCAACTTGATAAATCAATGGGATTTTTTTTAATTTATTGCAGGAATATGGGCGAGGGATTACCTACAGAAGAAGAGAGGCCTCAAAGACAATTGTACAAAAGTTGGAAAACTGAAGTGCACTGCAAAACTTACAGGGGGGTCAGAATCTTGGAATGAGTCTCTTCTAGGCAGTTCAGTTGTTTTGAGCACATTTGGGGCAGCTTGGTTTGTCTCCTGTATCATCTGGTTGCGTCAGTTTGTCTGAGCCTCTTCTTGACACCTCACCTAATCTGTGCTTCTTTCTGGCAGCTTTGCCAGTCTGAAGGTCTCTCTCAGCAGTATTTCCTGCTTATATATAATTGGGAATGAAAAGGATAAGTGATTGTGGTCATTGTATGGGACCGCTGAAAGCCTTTGCTTGTTTGCTTCCTGAGTTTAAGGAGTTTTCCTGTAGGATAGAATGTTTCTCCTTTTTTAGAATATTCTGAGTCTTAGGGAGCTTCATTACAAGATGGACTATTTCACCTGCAATTAGAACATACCTTCCTAAGGAGTTTCTCACCAAGATGGAATGTTTCATTTCTGTGGAAATACCCAAATCTCCATCCACTCCTCTTGATCTTATTTTCTTCCAATTCCCTCTTATCCAGTTTTCCTGAGCCTTGGAAGGGATGACATAGATACTTCTAACTCCAATGAGGCACTGAATTCTAATGTCCTTTCACTGACCCTCTCTGTCTCCAGTGCATAGCTGGTAGCAAGTCTGGCCACATTTTTTGGTTTGTTTTATTTGCTTGCTTATTTTTTCCCGCTACCAGACACAAGTGAGGAAAGAAGAAAATTGGAAATAGAAAAATGTGTAAATGTGCAACTGCTGTAGTAAAGTGTATAATCACAACTACAAATGATGGAAAGTACCTTTGCCAGTAACCTAGATTTATTAACCAAACTAATAGCAGTTGCTTTTACACTGGGGCTTATCAGTTCCCTGGTCACAGGTTCTTATCTGAGTTATCAGTATCGGATAAATATTTCCCCCTTGTGGAGAAGTCCTTAAGTCTAATCAGAAAGCTAGTGCTATCCATAACCACTTGTGCCATAAGTGCAGCATCTGGCGACAGTTTGCCTGAGAGTTCCATAATGAAGCAAACAGAATTCATAGTTCAATAGGACTTTTTTTTTCTAGCAACCTTAATAGCAAATTTTGGCACCACGAGATCTAGCCTGTAGAGTCTTAACACTAACAATTCAATCCTTCCTTTATTTCTTTAAGTTTTGTAACCAAAGCGTGCAATCATTTCAGCAATAACATCTTCCATCAAGCACAAAACCCATAGCAAAGGCAATAACTTTTATTGTTTTAGGGACCTGCAGGGGCTCCGTGGCTAGTAACTCCTAACCCTATCACTGAGACTCTTAACTTCATATCACTGGAGAACATCTGTTTGTATTCTTACAAGCATCTACACGTTTAGGCTTTCCCAAAGACCTGGTGAGTATAATATATGTCTTACCCAACTCTAATACTCTCAAGAATTTTATAGCTGCATTTGGTACATATATCCTGTGTGAATTGGTCTGTATTATTATTTTTTTTACTTGCACATGTATGTTTTTCAAGTGGATTTTAAACTGTAAAAAGCTTTAAAACTAACATGTTATCTGTATATTAAAACCTTTTAAAGAGAATGGGCAGAACAATGCAAAGACTTGGGCCAGCATCCCATGATGAATACTTAGGATATGAAGATTATCTTGGGGAAACATTTGGAAAGTCTGTTGTCACTGGGGTTGCTCATCAACATGAGCACATCTGCTTCCAGCACTAGCCAGAGTGATAGTTAATTCTTTATTTTTTATTTTTGTGTATATAAGTATTTTAAGTACACATATATGAGTACCTATGTCATTCAATGCCACCAAAGGCCATAACAGGACCTCAGATCCCATAGAACTGGAATTACACATGGGCGTTAACCAGCATGTGGGTGCTGGGAACTGAAATTGGGTCCGTTGTAAGAGTAGAGAATCCTTTTAAGCACTGAACCATCTTCCCAGTACAACAAATATTTTTAACACCACCAGCAGATTTAAAATCAGCATTTTAACATAGGGATTTCAGCCACTCCTCAAGGATCAACTGGCCATTTTTACTAATTTATCAGTCAAGTCAGAGACTAACCTGGAGGACACTAGCTATATTTCCTTTGCTTTCTGTAATTCCTCGTTTACACAACAGAGTTCTCACCCATCAGCCATCTTAGCCTCTGTTACATATCTTATTTCACATAGAAGTGGCCATGGTTCCTTTGCCTGTTGACAATCCCATTGCTTACATGCTGCTCTCTGGGACCACAGCGTTTGTTTTAATCCTTCAACCATTCTCAGTGCATCTCCATTTTGAGGTGGTATATAGCATGCATCTAGCAAGCATGCTACCCCATACCACAAGGTTGAAGAATGCCATCGTGGAAAGCCACCATTGGTACTCTATCTTCTAATGGTTCAGCATTAGTTACTATCTACCTAGTTATAATAAATCACATGCAACTATTTTCAGAGCCCAAAGGCACACTATCATATATTAGATAGAGGAGAAAGTGGTACCAAGATTTATCCATGAATGTTCTGTGTTCAAGCTGTTCAGCCTCAGTTGCATACTTTGTTAGCAGAATAGTACCATCTCTCTTCCTCAACTCATATTTTGTTTTTGAGGTCCTTGTTCAGGTGCCAATTATGCTGTGTGACTGTATTCCTGGGTAGATATGGACAAGCATCTACTCACCCCAGATGGGGAATAAGTAACAGACAAAGTCAGTATACTAACACAGTCAAACTTGCTGAACCAATGGGTTATATTGTTGTTATAGGTATATAGGTGAGGTGTTATTTACAGGAGACGAAATGATTCAAAAATAGCTAAATCACCAAAAACCAATCCAAGCATGGGTGATAGCTCGTGAAACCGACAAAAGTAAAGCAATATACAACTTGCAGTCTGCTTCACGGGTTGCAAAGTGTCTCTTCTAGGCAGTTCACTTGGTTTGAGCTTCTTTTGGGGCAAATGAAATAATGCCTACTTCTTACATACAACTTAGCTAGCGGAGCCTCATGAATCTGGGGTAGCTGTGTATGCTTATTTCTGGTCCATTGACTTACATGTATTTTTTGTCAGTAATGTTAATTTACCTGACATTTTTGTTTACTTAGGGCCTAGCACTGGCATTAGCTCTATTCTTGTGAGTTTATTACGCTGAATCACACTTGAGAATTGCATTCAAAAGAAAACTGTCACAACACCAACAAGAAAGCAAAAGAATTCAGTCAATCTCAATCTTCCTTATAAAATCACTTTGTAAAAAAACTCACAGTTCTGGGACTGGAGAGATGGCCTAGTGGTTAAGAGCGCCGACTGCTCTTGCAGAGGACATGGGTTCAATCTCCAGCACACACATGGTGGCTGAAAACCATCTTTAACTCCAGTTCCAGGGGAATCCAACAGCCTTTTCTGACCTCCACGGCATTGCAGGACACAGGTGTACAAACCTACATGCAGATAGTACATTCATACACATAAGAAAATAAATAAAATTTTTAATAAACTCACAGTTATGAAAAGATCTGTTAATCTTTTATGAAGACACTACTCACAATTCAAGACTGCTCATGAGGCTCTAATTTTAAAGGTCCCATGAACTCATACCTTAACATATTGCCTATCAAAAATGCTGTAACATGAACCTCTGAGAGTCACATAATTCATATGAAATGATAGCAATGATTATCTAACAGGACTACAAGATAAGACTATACTTTTCAGAACTGAACATGCTTCAGGGATAGGACTTATATTTCTAATGGAACAAGAATTGACCTGGAACCATTCAATCTAAAGTTAAATGCTCATAATGCTAACAATGTGCACACTGTTGTGAGAGAAAATAAATCAATGCACTGCAACATTCTAACAACCATGAAGAGCTTCCCAGCAAACTACTTCTATTGGTGCAGTGGAGGCACTGTTGTTGCAGGATGAAATTCTGCTGAAGGGAACATTCCTCAATAAAATCAAAGCCATATATACCAAACCCACAACCAACATCATCCTAAATGGAGAAAAATTGGAAGCATTTCCCTTAAAGGTAGGAACCTGGAAAGGATGCCCTTTATCATCACTCCTCTTTAACATAGTACTTGAAATGCTTGCTAGGGCATAAGACAAGAAAATGAAATTAAAGGAGTACTAATCAGAAAAAAGGAAGTCAAACTACCCCTTTTTGAGGATGATATGATAGTTTACCTAAGGGATGCTAAAAACTCCACCAGAAAACTCTAGAAACAATTACCAGTTTCAGAAAAGTGACAGGATGCAAAATTAACCTAGAAAAATCAGTAGCCTTTCTTTTCACCAACAATAAATATTTGGAGATGGAATATAAGAAGACTTTCCCACTCACAATAGTCTCAGTAAAAAATACCTGGGAACAAACCTAACCAAATGCATCAAAGATCTCTACAACAAAAATTTTAAACGCCTGAATGAGCTTGAAAATGACATCAAAAGATGGAATGGCCTCCAATGGTCATGGATTGGAAAAATCAACAGTTCTCTAATTGGATTTGGAACCCCCTCAATGGGAGTGAACCCATGAGTTCCACTAAAACTCAGAATGCACAGATCTGGAGAGGACATAGAGCCTAGAGAAAAGCCTTATCAGAGTCTAGAGAAATGAAATTCTCTGCAATCTTATATTTACAGACAAGCATATCATATGCCACTCATCAAAAAATTTAACATTTGCAAAAGATGGAGCCCACTGAAGAATCCAACAATTGGCCAGACACATAACATATATATCTGGAATATTCCCATTCCTGGGAGACACATTTACAATTGAGCATTTAATGAATGCAGGTCTCAATTCTCGCCAGTAAAGCTTATTTACACAATAGAGTGTGTTGCATACAGGAAACCACAACTTTTCAACCTTCAAAGAATGGGAGCCTCCAAACTGAGTATTCCTGGATGGGACCCCTATATTAAACCTCTCCTACTCATGGCCCAGGGATCATTGCAGAATAGGGGGAGGAAAGATGGTAAGAGCCGGGCTGGTGTATGAACGTAGAGAACCAGTGACTTATATCCTACTGTAAGATTTCTTATGTAAACCTGTGGCAATACAGGCATCAAATACTTGACCCATTAAAACTGGGACAAGGTCTCAAAGTGTAATAAGAGAAATGGGTGGGGGACTGACCTTGGGCTGAGAACTAAAGAGACTGAGTACTGTTGGTTCAGGAAGAGTATTCATAACCTAGGATTCTTACATATGCTGACTAGACGACAGGGAATCTATTTGCACTGAAAGATGTGTGGGTTTGGGATCTTGACAGGATAGGGCTTATGTTGGACACTGTAATGCATGCATTATGATGAGGGATTGGGACATGGGGATTTAATTGGGAACCATTATATGAGTTGTACAAATGCTCAACAAAAATTACTAATAAAAATGATAGCAATGGACATTTTCTTTGATGTAACAAATAATAATAATATACCACTCTACAGATCCCAACCTACAGATCACAATCAATGCTATAAGTCCTATAAGTTAATATTTTGATTATTACAAAGTGCTATGAAGTAACTTCTATTACTTTGTTTTTCATTTTATGACAAGAAATGTGAAGTCGAGTTTAAGCAGTTTTCTCTGGTAATACTTAGAGGGAGAAAGAGAGACAGAGAGATAGAGAGAAAAGTAGCTGAGGGATTTGTTGCAGTTTTTGGTGATGGACACAGCTTTATGGCAAAAACTGGTTTTGGTTTTCTCTGAATGTGTAATTTACTGAACTGACTGTTCTACTCTTCTAAAATCTTTATAGTACTTGCCTCTATTACATTTTTTTAATTTTATTTGTGTGTGCATTTGTGTGTGCATGTGTGTGTGCATGTGTGCGTGTGCATGTGTGTGTGTGAGTGTGTTGTCAGAAGGTACAGCATCAAATTCCCTGAAACTGGAGTTAGGGATGGTTGTTAGCTGCCATGTGGGCATCAGGAATTGATTTTCGGTCCTCTGCAAGAGAAATCAGTGCTCTTAATTGCTAAACCATCTCTCCAATCCCCATATTTTTTTTCTTTTTTTTTCTTGATCTTTTTGAGACAGGGTCTCCCTGTAGCTCCAGCTGTCCTGAAACTCATTATGTAGAACAGGATGGACTTTAACTCACAGAGATCTGCATACCTCTGCATTCCAAGTGCTGGGATTAAAGGTGTGTGGCACCATGCTCAGCAAATTTTCCTTTTTTTTATTCCCCAAAATTGAGATTTACTTTTTCTATAAGGGGATATTTCAATATGTACACCAAAATGAAAAGAGAATCATTTGTATCTGTTTTCTTATTAAAATATTATATGAAATCTTTACCAAATTCTTTAATAAAATGTAAAGCAGACTGAAATTGAGTATTTTTTATTAAGAGAACACTTTCAGGAAAGACATGTATAGCAGGGAAGAATAAAGATAGGGAGTATAATAAGAATAGAACAAGACATGGTTCCGGATTTCTTTTTATTTATATTTTTTAGTTTTTCTCCTTTGAAAATTTAATATAGCAAGCATTCTTATTATTTAGTCTCCTTCTAAACTCCATTCCACATTTATTACTGCCTCCTCCCTGCAACTTCCATTTCTGTATTCATAATTTTGTTGTTCTTGTTGTTGGTTGTGGTTTTAAGACACACTGAGTTTACCCAGGATAATATATATCACCCCTCGTTCTATAATACTCAATTCTACATTACAATAAAAATTATACAAATGAGACTTCATGGCCTAAAAATAACAGAGGACATGAAGTGTGTGCATGTGTTTATGTGTGTGTGTGTGTGTGTGTGTGTGTGTGTGTGTGTGTAAGGATGGAGGGATGGAGCTGGGAGGAAATAGGGGAAATATTTTTAATAAGGTCAAAATACATTGTATGAAATTATCAAAGAATATATAAAATTATTGCTTAAAATTATATTCCAATAACATTATATGTGAATTATAATGATACCTTAATATCATTGTTTTCCTACATTATCAGAATATAATTTTAGTCAATGATTATAAATATATATATATATATATATATTCTTTGAGATAAAAAAGATGCATATTTAGCACATAGTAAGAAATTTCATTTGTCTTGAGATATAATAAAGATAGGGTTTTCTCTAGGATCTATGATTTCTACAGACATCTCTATTTTGTTGTGAGTCCTAACCTGAGCCAAGGAACTAATTAGTAATTAGCCAGTTAATTACTGCTGGGTGATGAAGAGTAGATATTCCTTATGTGAGAGATATTAGATAGGTTGAATAGATTCCAGTGGATGAACTAACACCCAAGGGACATCTGGGTACAAATCCTTTATGGGATAGGCCTTAACATATAGGACAAAATGCATGAAATCTAATGTGTCTGTGGGCTTTGACAGGTGAAGATGTGGGAGGAAGGGTCAAAATTTGATCACCTCAAAGTTTATGTCTCTCTTCTTCTCAGTCCTAAGATTGATGAGAAAAAATAAAGCTCTTTTTTAAAAGTACATCAAAACATACATCAACATGCTATGTAATTTGGGAATGTAAAATTAAATGTCTTTTTACCTTCGTGTAAGTTTACTGTTAAACTGTGACTCACTAAATTTGTTTTGGAAATAACCTATAGTTTATTTTCAGACTTTTAAAATCTGGTATATATGTGGAGTGCATGGATGTATATTTTGGAGTAATACAAAATTAAAAAGAACAACAACAAAAAGAAAAATGAAAGACTTTCAAAGATCAGACAAAAGCAGTAAACTTCTGCATAGAAAGACTTAATAAAAGACTAAGAAAAAGGTACAAGGCAGGACTTAACATGTATGGTAGAATGCATGAGTTCTGGTGGCAAGAAGGAGACAATGATGGGGGAAGGGGTCTAAATTCTATTAAGAAATGTATGTCATGTACAAAAGCTCAATAAAAATTTAGAGAAAAAAAGAAATGCACAGACCTCAATAAAAATATACTTTTCAAAAGATTTACAGTAATGGTTGAATGACTGAATGTGTCAGTTTTTAAGTGAGTCTTTTCAAATGATAAAAATCATAAGAACTAGCCATATTATGAAAAAAAAATAAGTTTTAACTTTTTTCAAAATACTCGAATCATATAAGAGTATGCTATTTGGCCAAAATAAACTAAAGCCTTATACTGATATAAGGTAAATAGGCAAAGAACAGTTGTGAAATAAATAGAGAATTATTTTTTTAATGCTTTTATTGAGTTGACAACTTTATACAATGAATCTTGATCATTTCAGATTGTCTCCCCCTTCCATCCTTACTTTAATCCATACTCCCAACTTCATGTCCTCTTATATTATAATATTATTTGTCTTTGTTTGACAGGATCTCTCTAGCCCCAACTTGCCTGGATATCACTATGTAGACCAAGATAGCTTTAATCTCACAGAGATCCACCACTACCTCCACAGGTCTGGTATTAAAGGCATGCACCACCTTGTCCAGTGTTTTATTTGCTTGTTTTTGTTTGGTTTTGTTTGTTTGTTTGTTTGCAAATGGTCTTCTGTATGAGTCTATTGGAACCAGAGGAATTAGATGAATAACAGGAATCTGTTTGGGGGGCATCACCGGGTAGATGCACACATAAACCCACAAGATCTGTGAAAATAGAAGCCAGAGAGATGCCAGGATGGCTTGGTGGGCAGAAAGCTCCAGCTAGCTGATGATCTGTTGACATTTGACAGATGCTGATAGAATTAAAGTCAAGTTTCCTTACTGGTGCACAAATTTTGACATAAGATTTGTTGGAAGGAACAAAACAATCTGATTAGAGACATTAACGTCTGTAAGTACATATTCCATAAGTTGAAAAAGCTAAAGTTGCTTGTGTATACATATATNTTTTTTTTTTCGTTTTTTTTTTTCTTATTCTCAACAAGCTTTCAAAAACTCAGTATATTCCCTTGGAGTTGATTTTTGTGCGTGGTGAGAGGTAAGGTAAGAGTTTAATTTTGTTTTCTACAACTAGTGATCCAGTTTTTCCCAGCACCATTTGATAAAGATGCTATCTTTCCTTCATTGAGCATTTTTTGCCCCCTTTGGTTCCCAATATGAGGTGCTGAAATTGGATGAGATAAAGTTTGGATCTTCAGTTTTTTTCCATTGCTCAACATGTCTGTTTTAGCGCGCGGCCAGCGCGCTAACAGCGGAGGTTCGCGCTGAGCTGACCAGAGTCTCTTTTGACTATAGGCATTAATATAGGTTGAGGTCTGGTAAAGTGTACCCACCTGTATTGCATTTTTTGCTCAGGTTGCTTAGCTCTTTTAGGGTCTTTTTGTTTTTCCATATTGAATTTAAGTATTTTTTTTCCAAGTCTGGAAGAAACTCATGGGGATTTTAATTTGGAATTGTATTGAATCTGTACATTTCTTGGTAGATAAGAATGACATTTTTAAATATTAATTTTTTCCAATCCATAAGCATGGGATTTTTTTTCATCTTTTGTTGTCAGCTTCAATCTCCTTCCGGGTTTAAAAATTTTTGTTGTAGGGATCCTTAGGTTTGTTCCCAGGTTACTTTATTTTGTTGTTGTTGTTGCGCTCTTGTTGGCGTGTGAAGCTCTTCTTTATATTTCTTCTCCAGTTGCTTATATTGGTGCAAAGAAAGGCTACTGATTTTCTAGGTAATTTTTGTATTCTGCCACTTTTCTGACATGCTTAACCGTTTCTAGTTTTCAGCATCTCTCAGCTAAAGTATCATGTCATCGCAAAGAAGGATAGTTTGACTTCCCTCTTTTCCAGTTAGTACTCCTTTAATTTCCCTTTCTTGCCTGATTGCTATAGTAAGCATTTCACACACTAATATTGAAGAGGAGATGCCCATAGAGGCAGCCTTGCTGGGTTCTCACCTTTAAGGTGCATGCTTCTAATGTTTTGTCTGCTTGTTTGTTTTTTGTTTTTTGGTTTTTTTTTTCTATTTAGGACAATTTTGGCCGTGGTTTTGTTGTATATTGCTTTCACTTTATCGAGAAATGTTCCCTTCAGGGCAATTCCCTCTAGAACTTTAAACTGACGGGGATGCTGGAACTTGTCAAAAGGGCTTTTTCTGTGTTAATTGAGATGATCAATGATCATGTGATTTTTGTTTTTCCAGTCCATTTACTTGTTTAATGATATTTATAATTTATGTAAGTTGAACCATTCTTGCATCTACTTTATGAATCCAACTGATCATGATGGGTGTTCTTCTTGGTGTGGATCTGTATGTGATTTCCAGTCTTTTGTTAAGAATTTTTGCCTCTATATTTGTTAGAGAGGGTTATAATTTTATTTTTTTGTTATGTCTTTGCCTTGTTTTGGTATTAGGGTTGATCCTGGCTTTATAGAAGGAATTTTGGAGATTTCCCTTTACTTGTATCCTTCTCAACCAATTTGAGTAGTAATGGTTGTAAAAGCTCTTTAAATATTTTGTTAGAATTTTGACTGTGACCCCTTCTGGGCCTGGGGGCTAGGTGTTTGTAATTATGTAATGGAAATCACTATATAAATTTTTTTTTATCAAAAACATCACAAGTGCTCTGTTTGACATGTCTATTGTATGAAAGTTTTAAAAGTATTTTCTAACTATCAAAATTACTGTTTTCTTTCTTCTGCTAAAAAAATGCGATTACAAAAAAATAAGTGAGAACTTGTTTGGTGCTCATGTTCAGAGGTTTCAGACCAACTTATTCTAATGTTCAGAGGTGTTTCAGCCCAACATCTTGGGAGGACTGAGGCATAAAAAACCAGCACCTAAACATCAGAGTTTCTAGTTAGAGGGAGAAAACGCCATTGAGGAAGCAAACTTTATTCAATATCTTTTCCTTTCTTATTATATCCAAGTCAGTAATATACAGAATGGTGCTGACCACATTAAGAGTTAGTTTTCCCCTTGTGGTGGTTTGACATGAGTGTCCCCCATAGGCTTTAGTATTCAGACATTGGTCTCAGTTGGTGGCACTGTTTTTGACGGGTCTAAGAAGGTGTGGCCATGCTAGAGGAAGTACGTTATGGGGGGCAGGCTTAGTGAGTTTAACCAAACCTCGTGGTCTCCAGTTTCTTCTCTCTTTTCCTGTGCTCTTTGCGACATGTGACCCTTGGCTTGCTGCTCCGGATCCGGCCACCATGCCTCCCATACAATGGACTCTAATTCCCTGAAAGGGTCATTGTAAGCTCAAATAACCTCTTTCCTTTTATTAAGTTCCTTGGTCACGGTGTTTTATCACAGCAACAGGAAAAGTGACTATCAGTATGGTACCAGAGAGTGGGCGGTTGTCTGTGAAGAACCTGACCATGTGGAGTTTGGGAGAAATCTGGACTGGACGACTTTGGAAGACTTTGGGCTAGAAAGGCTGTGACTACTGTAAGCAGAGCTTAAATGGCCATTCTTGTGGAGGCCTGGAAAGAAAGCATTGCTGCAAAAAAAAAAAAAAATGTGGTTCCAGAGGAAAACAAAGACAGGCAGCAACGGGATATTTTGATAATGATTCTGGCAGCAGTTTGCCCACAGCCCAAATGGTTGCCTGATGCTAAGTTGAAAAGCAATGACTAATGTTCTCTTTGGTGGAGGATATTTTCAAGACAGCCTAACGTCGAAATGGTGGCATAGCTTTTAATGGTGAATATTGTACAGCTCTACAGTGAAGAAGAGCCGATGGGGCAGAAAGAAATGCAGATTGTACAGTTTTAATCTGATAACTGCACTCGGAAGATTAAAGGTGTGGCCAAGGCATGTGAGGGAGAGGCTCCCTTTCAAAGGAGACTAAAGTGATTAAGTATAGGCCTAGAGATTTACAAGTAAAAAACAGGAATCAGTACCTTCAGAGAAAAAGACCACCACTCTTAATCCTATAAACGTCCAGGGCAGAGAAAATTTGCAAATTTGTTGAAATAGGCCAGGGTCCTTTCCAAACTTGCAGCCAAACTGGCAGTTTCATTCACGTGGGTGCTGGCTTTAGAGGCATGAAGTTCGCAAGGAGTGAAGTGGTCATCAGTTCTTCCTCCACGGTTCAGAGAGCTGCCAAGTTCAGGCAGAGTGCAGCAGGGGAATCCCTGAAAACAGAAGGCCCTCATAGGCCATTTCGTGAAGCTGTGAATGTGAAGCCTGGTTGGAAGTGGAGGACCCCAAGAGACATTCGAGATGCCAGACCTGTGAGATATTTGCAAAAGAGAGCTGCAAACAAGGAGTGGTACCAGCCTACGAAAGAGATGTATGTTGTACGAAACGCTGGAAGAGCTGAGGCATCTAAGCCCTTTGGAAGTCAAGTCCCATAAGCCCGCACATGGAACTACTGGATTTCAAGTTTGCCCTGCAGGTTTTCGGTCTTGTTTTGATCCAGTGTTTCCTCACAATGCCTCTATTCCTCTCTTTTGGAATGGGAATGTGTTATTCAGTTCCACTGTACGTTGGGAGTTTGTATATTGCCTTTTAATTTACAGGAGCGCTTACAGTTAGGAGATTGGCTGAGTCTCAGAAGAGACCTAGGACTGTAGACTTTTGACTGACATTTGAGCCTGGTAAAGATTATGGGGACTTTTAAGGGTGGACTAAATGCATTTTGCACTTATATGGTCAGGCGCCTATGGGGGCCAGGAGTGGAATGGGGTTGATGACTGTCCCCATAGGCTGTTGTAGTAAGTATTTAGACCATTTGTCTCCAGTTGGTGGCATGTTTTTGGAGGTCTTAGAATTTGTGGCCATGCTAGAGGAAGTTACCGTTATTGGGGGCGGGCTTAGTGCGTTTAAAAGCCTTGTGGTCTCCAGTTGCTCTCTTCTGCTTCCTGTATCTTTGTGAGATGTGATCCTTGGCTTGCTGCTCCAGTCCAGTGCCCATGCCATCCCATCCACAATGACTCTAATTCCTTGGAACCGTCAGTCATAAGCTCAAAATAAACTCTTCCTTGTATAAGTTCTTGGTCATGGTTTTTATCACAGAAGAGAAAAGTGATTAATTACCAACCCCTTCTCTATTAGACTAATTAATCCACATTCCTACACACCTGACACACATACCCAAAATTGTACAACACTACTCCTCTAGGTGATTCTTCATCCAAATCCCCTTGTTGACAGTCAAGATTAACCATATTATTTTTATCTACCCCCTGTTGTTATTAGTATCTAAACTCTAATATTTTCCTAGTTTTTGCTTCATGTGTCTTCCTTATTTTCCAGATTTTTAAAGCTGTTTACTATTCTTATTTAGTTATCTTGTTTCTTTAGATCTCTTTAGCTGGAAATAGTTTTACAGAATCTTGTCTTCTGGTAAACCTGATTTTTTTTATTTTTTTATGGCTGTTTTGTGTAATTTCATACATCATTTCTCATTTCAGTACTGATTCTTCCCCTTTCCCTTCCCCCACCCCACCCCCACTCCACCCCAGATCATGCAGTCTGTCATAACTGTTCTGTATATTTCTCTCAGT
This sequence comes from Rhizomys pruinosus, assembly GCA_009823505.1. Classification (NCBI taxonomy): domain Eukaryota; kingdom Metazoa; phylum Chordata; class Mammalia; order Rodentia; family Spalacidae; genus Rhizomys; species Rhizomys pruinosus. Next base: position 1,256,408 of record VZQC01010626.1, on the reverse strand, counting down.
CTTTTCTTTTTATGCTTAGGAATTTTACGTTTCGTTTTCCTCCATTAAACTTTTATATTACTTAAAATTTCTAGATACTAATCTTTCACCCCTATACAGTAATTCCCAAGTTTGAGAATTAATTGGTGGGTGGATTTAGAGCCCATTGAGAGAATCACATTATTACCATCATAGTTGCCTTCAGATAGACAAAAAATATACCAATAATGTCATCAGCGCCTTCATCTGGGGGGATTTGGTACTGCATCCACAAATGAGGGAACCCATCTCTCCACTTATCTCTCAGGACTGTTGTTTCTTCACTCAGCCTAATGCTTCAAGGCTCCATCCATTTTACTGCAAATTTCATAAACATGATATTTTTATAAACATGTATGTTTTTATATAAGTGTTTTTCAAGATGTTCTCTGGGATCCATATTTATCATATTATAGTAAGAAGTTACATTCCTCTAGGAATGTGACAGCCTTAGGAATTTTCTCTAAGTTCTATGACCTTTCTAGCAAAAGTGTATTTAGCTATGTTTACAGTTCTTTCATTTTGAATGGCTGTGGGAGGGTGCATATAGGGAAGTGGTTATAAAGTTTATCAATTGTGGAAACTTTTTTAAAAGAATGGTTCTTTAGTGATAACTACTACTTTTTTTCTTATCTTATCTTGATGTTGTCGTATCAATTTGGGGATGTATGTGATTCTAATCATTCATTCAGTACAAATGCTGTCAAAATTTGATAATGTTAAATGTTGATCAACTATCTGACATAATTTTTGCCATGGTTCTCTGCTAAAAATGCATTTCCTTGTCATGTTAGAGAGCCACCTCCATACTATAAGTATGTCATTTGTACTCCATCCTCTTAAAAGAGCAGTGTCTCTATAAACTAATTGGAATTCTTCTGTAGAAGAGATTATAAATATATTGGTTTTAATTAAGACACATGCACATTGGACATATATTTTGTTAAAAGCTACTTTATTATACTTGTTAAATTATTACAACTTGGCCATTGAAGTATTGAAGTTTGTTCATTTGTTTCTGATATATTCTTATTTTATGCCTTTTTAAATGGTACTCATAATCTATTATTACCATTGTCTTTACTATATGCTGCTTACTATTTGGAACCACAAGGAGTTTAATGTTTATCCTATAATACCTAAACAAGTGTTCCATAATTAGGATTTCTGATTCATTTTATTGGAGAATGAAATTAAAACCCAATACTTTGGCAAAGGTGATTTTTGCTATTGGAGTGATATCACTTACAAATCATTTAAACAAAGTCACTATTGTCTGATGTTAGGCTGGTGAGTTATGCACAAATATCGTTTCATTCCCACATTGATACTGAATTGTTTAGACCAAAAGTAATAATCTCAAAACGTCCAACTTGATAAATCATGGGATTTTTTTTAATTTATTGCAGGAATATGGGCGAGGGATTACCTACAGAAGAAGAGAGGCCTCAAAGACAATTGTACAAAAGTTGGAAAACTGAAGTGCACTGCAAAACTTACAGGGGGGTCAGAATCTTGGAATGAGTCTCTTCTAGGCAGTTCAGTTGTTTTGAGCACATTTGGGGCAGCTTGGTTTGTCTCCTGTATCATCTGGTTGCGTCAGTTTGTCTGAGCCTCTTCTTGACACCTCACCTAATCTGTGCTTCTTTCTGGCAGCTTTGCCAGTCTGAAGGTCTCTCTCAGCAGTATTTCCTGCTTATATCCTAATTGGGAATTTGAAAAAGGATAAGGATTGTGTCATTGCTTATGGGACGCTGAAGCTATTGTGTTGTTTGCTTCCTGAGTTTAAGGAGTTTTCCTGTAGGATAGAATGTTTCTCCTTTTTTAGAATATTCTGAGTCTTAATGAGCTTCATTACCAGATGGACTATTTCACCTGCAATTAGAACATACCTTCCTAAGGAGTTTCTCACCAAGATGGAATGTTTCATTTCTGTGGAAATACCCAAATCTCCATCCACTCCTCTTGATCTTATTTTCTTCCAATTCCCTCTTATCCAGTTTTCCTGAGCCTTGGAAGGGATGACATAGATACTTCTAACTCCAATGAGGCACTGAATTCTAATGTCCTTTCACTGACCCTCTCTGTCTCCAGTGCATAGCTGGTAGCAAGTCTGGCCACATACTTTTTTTGGTTTGTTTTATTTGCTTGCTTCTTTTTTTATTTTTAAAAAAAAAAAAAAAAAAAAGAAAGAAAGAAAAATTGGAATAGAAAAATTGTAAATGTGCAAAACTTGCTGTAGTAAAGTGTATAATCACAACTACAAATGATGGAAAGTACCTTTGCCAGTAACCTAGATTTATTAACCAAACTAATAGCAGTTGCTTTTACACTGGGGCTTATCAGTTCCCTGGTCACAGGTTCTTATCTGAGTTATCAGTATCGGATAAATATTTCCCCCTTGTGGAGAAGTCCTTAAGTCTAATCAGAAAGCTAGTGCTATCCATAACCACTTGTGCCATAAGTGCAGCATCTGGCGACAGTTTGCCTGAGAGTTCCATAATGAAGCAAACAGAATTCATAGTTCAATAGGACTTTTTTTTTCTAGCAACCTTAATAGCAAATTTTGGCACCACGAGATCTAGCCTGTAGAGTCTTAACACTAACAATTCAATCCTTCCTTTATTTCTTTAAGTTTTGTAACCAAAGCGTGCAATCATTTCAGCAATAACATCTTCCATCAAGCACAAAACCCATAGCAAAGGCAATAACTTTTATTGTTTTAGGGACCTGCAGGGGCTCCGTGGCTAGTAACTCCTAACCCTATCACTGAGACTCTTAACTTCATATCACTGGAGAACATCTGTTTGTATTCTTACAAGCATCTACACGTTTAGGCTTTCCCAAAGACCTGGTGAGTATAATATATGTCTTACCCAACTCTAATACTCTCAAGAATTTTATAGCTGCATTTGGTACATATATCCTGTGTGAATTTGGTCTTTGTTATTATTTTTTTTACTTGCACATGTATGTTTTTCAAGTGGATTTTAAACTGTAAAAAGCTTTAAAACTAACATGTTATCTGTATATTAAAACCTTTTAAAGAGAATGGGCAGAACAATGCAAAGACTTGGGCCAGCATCCCATGATGAATACTTAGGATATGAAGATTATCTTGGGGAAACATTTACTGTTTCAGTCAATTACTTGACCCAATCCTTCTGTTCTTGTCATTCCCTTCAATTTTTTTTTTAATTATTTATTTTGTATTTTTGTGTATATAAGTATTTTAAGTACACATATATGAGTACCTATGTCATTCAATGCCACCAAAGGCCATAACAGGACCTCAGATCCCATAGAACTGGAATTACACATGGGCGTTAACCAGCATGTGGGTGCTGGGAACTAAATGGGTCGTTGTAAGAGTAGAGAATCCTTTTAAGCACTGAACCATCTTCCCAGTACAACAAATATTTTTAACACCACCAGCAGATTTAAAATCAGCATTTTAACATAGGGATTTCAGCCACTCCTCAAGGATCAACTGGCCATTTTTACTAATTTATCAGTCAAGTCAGAGACTAACCTGGAGGACACTAGCTATATTTCCTTTGCTTTCTGTAATTCCTCGTTTACACAACAGAGTTCTCACCCATCAGCCATCTTAGCCTCTGTTACATATCTTATTTCACATAGAAGTGGCCATGGTTCCTTTGCCTGTTGACAATCCCATTGCTTACATGCTGCTCTCTGGGACCACAGCGTTTGTTTTAATCCTTCAACCATTCTCAGTGCATCTCCATTTTGAGGTGGTATATAGCATGCATCTAGCAAGCATGCTACCCCATACCACAAGGTTGAAGAATGCCATCGTGGAAAGCCACCATTGGTACTCTATCTTCTAATGGTTCAGCATTAGTTACTATCTACCTAGTTATAATAAATCACATGCAACTATTTTCAGAGCCCAAAGGCACACTATCATATATTAGATAGAGGAGAAAGTGGTACCAAGATTTATCCATGAATGTTCTGTGTTCAAGCTGTTCAGCCTCAGTTGCATACTTTGTTAGCAGAATAGTACCATCTCTCTTCCTCAACTCATATTTTGTTTTTGAGGTCCTTGTTCAGGTGCCAATTATGCTGTGTGACTGTATTCCTGGGTAGATATGGACAAGCATCTACTCACCCCAGATGGGGAATAAGTAACAGACAAAGTCAGTATACTAACACAGTCAAACTTGCTGAACCAATGGGTTATATTGTTGTTATAGGTATATAGGTGAGGTGTTATTTACAGGAGACGAAATGATTCAAAAATAGCTAAATCACCAAAAACCAATCCAAGCATGGGTGATAGCTCGTGAAACCGACAAAAGTAAAGCAATATACAACTTGCAGTCTGCTTCACGGGTTGCAAAGTGTCTCTTCTAGGCAGTTCACTTGGTTTGAGCTTCTTTTGGGGCAAATGAAATAAAGCCTACTTCTTACATACAACTTAGCTAGCGGAGCCTCATGAATCTGGGGTAGCTGTGTATGCTTATTTCTGGTCCATTGACTTACATGTATTTTTTGTCAGTAATGTTAATTTACCTGACATTTTTGTTTACTTAGGGCCTAGCACTGGCATTAGCTCTATTCTTGTGAGTTTATTACGCTGAATCACACTTGAGAATTGCATTCAAAAGAAAACTGTCACAACACCAACAAGAAAGCAAAAGAATTCAGTCAATCTCAATCTTCCTTATAAAATCACTTTGTAAAAAAACTCACAGTTTCTGGGACTGGAGAGATGGCTAGTGGTTAAGAGCGCCGGACCGCTCTTACAGAGAGGGACATGGCGGTTCGATCTCCACCACACACATGGTGGCTGAAAAACCATCTTTCACTCCCAGTTCCAGGGGAATCAAACAGCCTTTTCTGACCTCCCCACGGCATTGCGGACACAGGTGTAACAAACCTACATGCAGATAGTACCTTCAAACACATAAGGACAAAAATAAAATTTTTACTAAAACTCACAGTTATGAAAAGATCTGTTAATCTTTTATGAAGACACTACTCACAATTCAAGACTGCTCATGAGGCTCTAATTTTAAAGGTCCCATGAACTCATACCTTAACATATTGCCTATCAAAAATGCTGTAACATGAACCTCTGAGAGTCACATAATTCATATGAAATGATAGCAATGATTATCTAACAGGACTACAAGATAAGACTATACTTTTCAGAACTGAACATGCTTCAGGGATAGGCTTAGATTTCTACTGGAACACAGAATGACCTGGAACCATTTCTATCTGAAGTTAAATGTTCATAATGTTAGACAATGTGCACACTGTTGTGAGAGAAAATAAATCAATGCACTGCAACATTCTAACAACCATTGAAACTTCCCAGCCAAACTACTTCTATTGGTGCAGTGGAGGCACTGTTGTTGCAGGATGAAATTTGCTGGAAGGGAACATTCCTCAATAAAATCAAAGCCATATTACCAAAACCCAAATCCAACATCATCCTAAATGGAGAAGACAAAGAAAAAATTGGAAGCATTCCCTTAAGGTAGGAACCCTGGAAAGGCTGGCCTTTATCATCACTCCTCTTTAACATAGTACTGAAATGCTGCCTAGGGCCATAAGCAAGAAAAGAAATTTTAAAGGCGTCCTAATGGGAAAAAAGGAAGTCAAAACTACCCCTTTTTGAGGCTCTATGATAGTTTACCTAAGGCTGCTAAAAACTCCACCAGAAAACTCTAGAAACAATTACCAGTTTCAGAAAAGTGCAGGATGCAAAATTAACCTCAGAAAAACAGTAGCCTTTCTTTTCACCAAAAATATTGGGAGATTGAATATAAGGGGACTTTCCCACTCACAATAGTCTCAGTAAAAAATACCTGGGAACAAACCTAACCAAATTGCCCATCAACGATCTTACAACCAAAATTTAAAACGCCTTGAATTAGCTTGAAAATGGACATCAACCAGATGGAAATACCTACAATGGTCATGGATTGGAAAAAAATCAACATTTCTTAAATTGGATTTGGAACCCCCTCTCAATCGGGAGTGAAACCCATGAGTTCCACTAATACTCAGAATGCACAGATCTGGAGAGGACATAGAGCTAGAGAAAAGCCTTTCATGCGTCTAGAGAAATGAAATTCTCTGCAATCTTATATTTTACAGACAAAGAATATCATATGCCACTCATCAAAAAATTTAACATTTGCAAAAGATGGAGCCCACTGAAGAATCCAACAATTGGCCAGACACATAACATATATATCTGGAATATTCCCATTCCTGGGAGACACATTTACAATTGAGCATTTAATGAATGCAGGTCTCAATTCTCGCCAGTAAAGCTTATTTACACAATAGAGTGTGTTGCATACAGGAAACCACAACTTTTCAACCTTCAAGACTGGGAGCTCCACAAACTGAGTATTCCTGGCTGGGATCCCCTCTATATTAAACCTCTCCTACTCATGGCCCAGGGATCATTGCCGAAATAGGGGGAGGACCGATGTAAGAGTCAGGGCTGGTGTATGAACGTAGAGAACCAGTGACTTATATCCTACTGTAAGATTTCTTATGTAAACCTGTGGCAATACAGGCATCAAATACTTGACCCATTAAAACTTGGACAAGGTCTCAAAGTGGAACAAGAGAGATGGGTGGGGGACTGACCTTGGGCTGAGAACTAAAGAGACTGAGTACTGTTGGTTCAGGAAGAGTATTCATAACCTAGGATTCTTACATATGCTGACTAGACGACAGGGAATCTATTTGCACTGAAAGATGTGTGGGTTTGGGATCTTGACAGGATCGGCTTATGTTGGGGCCCACTGCTAATGATTGCATTATGATGAGGGATTTGGGGACCATGGGGCGATTTAATTTGGAACCATTAATGAGTTGTACCCACATGCTCAACAAAAATTAATAATAAAAATGATAGCCATGGACCATTTTCTTTGATTGAACAACTCATCCTAATATACCACTCTACAGATCCCAACCTACAGATCACAATCAATGCTATAAGTCCTATAAGTTAATATTTTGATTATTACAAAGTGCTATGAAGTAACTTCTATTACTTTGTTTTTCATTTTCTACAAGAAATGTGACGTCGCGTTTAAGCAGTTTTTCTCTGGTATATTAGAGGGAGACAGAGAGACAGGAGAGATGAGACAAAGAGTGAGGGATTGTGTTTGCAGTTTTTTGGTGATGGACACAGCTTTATGGCAAAAACTGGTTTTGGTTTTCTCTGAATGTGTAATTTACTGAACTGACTGTTCTACTCTTCTAAAATCTTTATCGTACGTCCTCTAACCTTTTTTAATGTTTTATTTAAATAGATTATATTACTTTATTCATTTTATTTATATGTATGTGTGTGCGTGTGCATGTTTGTGTGTGAGTGTAGTTGTCAGAAGGTACAGCATCAAATTCCCTGAAACTGGCGTTAGGGGATGGTTGTTATCTGCCATGAGGGCAATCAGGAATTGATTTTCGGTCCTCTGCAAGAGAAATCCGGCTCTTAATTGCTAAACCATCTCTCCAATCCCATATTTTTTTCTTTTTTTTTCTGATCTTTTGAGACCGGGTCTCCTGTAAGCTCAGCTGTCTGAAACTCATTATGTAGACAAAGGGGGCTGGTGACTTTGAACTCATAGAGATCTGCATACCTCTGCATTCCAAGTGCTGGGATAAAGGTGTGTCGGCACCATGATCAAGCAAATATTTTCCTTTTTTTTATTCCCCAAAAAATTGAGCTTTGATCTTTTTCTCTAAGGGGATATTTCAATCTGTACACCAAAATGAACGAGAAGCAGTGGATCTGTTTCTGCTTAAAATTATTATAGTGAACTCTTGACCCAATTCTTTAATAAAATGGAAAGCCAGATGAATTGAGTTTTTATTACGAGAACCACTTTCAGGAAAGCCATGTATCGCAGGGAAGAATAAAGATAGGGAGTATAATAAGAATAGAACAAGACATGGTTTCGATTTCTTTGTATTTATATTTTTAGGTTTTTCCTCCTTTGAAACTTTAATATAGCAAGCATCTTATTATTTAGTCTCTTCTAAACTCCATCCACATTTATTCCTGCCCTTCCTCCCTTGGCAACTTCCATTCTGTATAATAATTTTGTGTTCTTGTGTTGTGTGGTTTTAAGGACACACTGAGTTTACCCCAGGATAATATATATCCACCCCTCGTTCATAATACTCAATTCTACCATTACAATAAAAAATTATACAACTGAGACTTCATGGGCCTCAAAAATACAGAGGGACATGAAGTGTTTGCAGTGTTTATGTGTGTGGGTGTTGTGTGTGTGTGTGTGTGTGTGTGTGAGAAGGATGGAGGGATGGAGCTGGGAGGAAATAGGGGAAATATTTTTAATAAGGTCAAAATACATTGTATAATATCAAGCATTCTAAAAAATTATTGCTTAAAATTATATTCCAATAACATTATATGTGAATTATAATGATACCTTAATATCATTGTTTTCCTACATTATCAGAATATAATTTTAGTCAATGATTATAAACTATATATATATATATATATATTCTTTGAGATAAAAAAGATGCATATTTAGCACATAGTAAGAAATTTCATTTGTTTGCAGATATAATAAAGCTAGGGTTTTCTCTAGGAGGATCTATGATTTCTACAGGACCATCTCTATTTTGTTGTGAGTCCTAACCTGAGCCAAGGAACTAATTAGTAATTAGCCAGTTATTACTTCTGGGTGATGAAGAGTAGATATTCCTTATGTGAGAGATATTAGATAGGTTGAATAGATTCCAGTGGATGAATTAACCCCCAAGGGACATCTGGGTACAAATCCTTTATGGGATAGGCCTTAAAATCTAGGACAAAAATGCATGAAATCTATAATGTGTCTGTGGGCTTTTTTGACAGGTGAAGATGTGGGAGGAAGGGTCAAAATTTGATCACCTCAAAGTTTATGTCTCTCTTCTTCTCAGTCCTAAGATTGATGAGAAAAAATAAGCTCTTTTCTTTATTAAAAGTACATCAAAACATACATCAACATGCTATTTATTGGGAATGTTAAAATTAAAGTCTTTTCACCTTCGTGTAAGTTTAATGTTAAACTGTGAATCCGTAAATTTGTTTTGGAAATAACCTCTAGTTTATTTTCAGGATTTAAAATCTGGTACTCTAGTTGGAGTGCATGGATGTATATTTTGGAGTAACAAAATTAAAAAAGCACAACAACAAAAGAACTGGATCAAAGAATTGATTGAAACAGTGATCTTCTGCTGAAAACAGTAAATTCTGCATAGAAAAGGACTTAATAAAAGACTAAGAAAAAGGTACAAGGCAGGGACTTAACTATGGTATGTTAGAATGCATGAGTTCTGGTGGCAAGAAGGAGACAATGATGGGGGAATGGGTCTAAATTCTATTACGAAATGTATGTCATGTAAAAAGCCTCCAATAAAAATTTAGAGAAAAAAAGAAATGCACCGACTCAATCAAAAATATACTTTCAAAACGGATTTACAGATGAATGGTTGAATGACTGAATGTGTCAGTTTTTAAGTGAGTCTTTTCAAATGATAAAAAATCTAAGAAACTAGTCATATTATGAAAAAAAAAAAATTAAGTTTTTAACTTTTTCCAAAATACCTCGAAATCATATAAGAGTATTGCTATTTGGCCAAATAAAACAAAGGCCTTCTACTTGATATAAGGTTAAATAGGCCAAATAACAGTTGTGTGAAATAAATAGCGGAATTATTTTTTTTAATGCTTTTATTGAGTTGACAACTTTATACAATGAATCTTGATCATTTCAGATTGTTCTCCCCCTTCCATCCTTACTTTAATCCATACTCCCAACTTCATGTCCTTCTTATATTATAATATTTATTTGTCTTGTTTGACAGGATCTCTCTGCCCCAACTTGCTGGATCTCCATTATATAGACCAGGCTAGCTTTAACTCACAGAGATCCACCACTACCTCCACAGGTCTGGTTTAAAGGCATGCACCACTTGTCCCGTGTTTTATTTGCTTGTTTTTGTTTGGTTTTGTTTGTTTGTTGTTGCAAATGGTCTTCTGTATGAGTCTATTGGAACCAGAGGAATTAGATGAATAACAGGAATCTGTTTGGGGGGCATCACCGGGTAGATGCACACATAAACCCACAAGATCTGTGAAAATAGAAGCCAGAGAGATGCCAGGATGGCTTGGTGGGCAGAAAGCTCCAGCACTAGCTGATGATCTGGTTGACATTTGACAGAGCTTGATTGACTTAAAGTCACGTTTCCTTACTGGGCACAAAATTTTGACATTTTAAGAATTTGTTGGAAGGAACAAAACAATCTGATTAGAGACATTAAACGTCTGTAATTACATATTCCATAAAGTTGAAAAGCTAGAAGTTGCTGTTTACCATATATATTATTATTATATATAATATATATATATATATATCTATATAAAACAAAGGTAATAAAATAAAAACCATGATAAATAAAAAGAGAATGAAAGCCAGGTATTTATGAAGTAAGGAAAAAATTGACTGATATTTTACTATTTAAAGAAAGTATTTTAAATTCTGAGACAGAATAGTGAGGGTCAGAGAGACAGAAAAAGGAATCTCAAATGAACATAATTTGTGGATCCTAGTACCAAATCTCTATCTGTAAGGCAAACGGAATAATTATTTTTTTCTAACTGCAGTAAATATAATGTGATGTTACTTATCAACTTGGTATATAATGTAGAGATGTAAAATAATATTTTTTTCTTTACCTGCATATAAATCTACTGTCAAAATCTTAATCCCTAAACATGTTTGGGAAACAACTGATAGTTTATTTTCAGACATCATAATATTGGTATATGTGTCATGTGTATATATGCATATTTTGGAGGGATACAATTTGGAAGGAACAACAACAAGAACAAAGACTGGGTCAAAGTTCTGCCTGAAACAGTAAACTTCTGCCCAAAATAGTAAACTTCTGCATCAAAAAATTTAAAGAAGACTGAGAAAAAGATGAAAGAATGCATGAGATCTGGTTGGGTGGGGCAAGAAATGGGGAATCGTTCTAAATTTGATTAAGAAATGTATTAAATACAGAAAATTTCAGTAAAAAATTGGTAAAAATTTTTTTGGTGTTTTTGAGACAGGGTCTCCCTGTAGCGCCACCTGTCCTGGATCTCACTCTGTAGATGAGGCTGGCCTTGAACTCACAAAGATCAGCCTGCCTCTGCCTCCCGAGTGCTAGGATTAAAGGCGTGGGCCACCACACCAGGCTAAAAAAACGGTAAAAAATTTAAAAAAGGTTGTAGCAAATGATATCTAAAAAAAATAAAATAAATTTTCCCTTTTCTTTCAAAAAAATGAAACAGTATATAATTACATAAAACCTCTATTTGATAGATTATAAATTTGTATCAATTAATTAAAAAGAATTTAAAATTAAAATTTGTTAATGATACAAATTTTCAGAGTTTACAAAAAGAAATTACTAAAAATAAAAACTCTCCAAATACTAAGTATATTGAAACATTAATTGACACCATTCCCTCAAACAAAACTCATGGTCAAAATAGTCCTATCATATAACAAACTACACAAAATACCTAAAGAGGAAGTAACATCTATCATAATTTAAGTCCAAGAAAGAAGGACCAGATACAATCATAAACACTTCACCAAAACCTGTTGATACCAAAACAAATGAACATCAAAATACTTTTGTCAATCTGTAAGACAGAGCTGAACAAAGTGTTCAGGAAGAGAGTATTGAATTAGCATGTGAGTGGCTATGGGCTCACACTCTGATAACTACAAAAAACACTTCTATGACATTCAAATCACAAGGTGATTTTCATTTTGACGTTAGGTGTAAAAGTTCATATATATGACACATAGTAGTAAGTGACAAACTATTAATTAGAGCAATCCATTTAGCAAACTTTTTCACAAAACGGAAAATGCAGGCTATATTTGGAAGAAAATAATGTATTGATAAAAGTTGTTCTTAGAAACTTGCAAAGTTAGACATATTTTAAACTCATAATACTACTAATTTGGAAGTCACAAAACCCATAACATGTGAAATATATTTTACTGATATGTGGGAAAACTTAGTTAGAGTGGGTTGGATTCTAAGCCAATGGCAACTCCCTGGCCACACCCATGGGGTGTGCTCTAGGCCATTGGTACCTCCCTGGCCACACCCATGGGGTGGAGAGTAGTGACAAATTGAGTCATGATGGATATTTAAGCGGACATGTTGGAATAAACTCTCTCTCTGCATTCGAACCTCAACCTGCCTACACGTGGTATGCTTTCCTGTATGGGCTTTCCACATGGGTAGTCCTAGGATTAAGTGGGCCCTGCCACAAATCCCGGCAGTGACCCCACAAATGGCGTCCAAATGTGGGACAGAAGGAAACATTAAAAACTTAGGTATGCATACCCATAAATCTTGCCCTTTTCTTCTTTTACTTCTCTCTCTCCTGATATCTATCTGTCGTGGTGGAGCCGTCTTTCCTGCTGGTTTCGGTGAATGGGACAGCAGTCTGAGGGCATGTGGCTTTGTACATGTGGAGAGCCTGCCTCTGTTTTGGTTCAGAGGGAGCATCCAGTGCCTCCCACACATGTGCCTCCTGGCATGGTCACTTCTACAGGCTATAAAAGCCAGTGACCTCAAGGCTGAATTTAATATTAAGCCGTAGCAGTTATGTTTGGCCTTAAAACAATTTTTCATAATTCTGAAAAACTTTCTGGTTTTAAATCCCATCATCCCAAAGGAAGACTCCTGCTGAAGGAAGGCTCCTCAAGTTCGGTTCCAATCTTGTTCATATGTAGATTTTCTCCCAGTAGCTCTGCTAGACCTGAGGACACTTCTTTATGTTGCAAACTAAGGCATTTCACAGAACTGCCCTCCCCCAAGAGCATCCTCTTCCAAATTTCAAGCCTTGGTCACTTTCTCTTAAATTCTGTATACGAAATCTGTTTTTAGATAAAAGTGTGTTGCTCTCTTGTCTTCTTATGGGTTTTTTCTAAATCTAACTTCTTAACTAAAACCTGCTAGCTATTTGTAGATCCAAAGTTGGGATTTATTTAGGCTAACAGTAATTCAAATCCTTTTCAGCATGCTTAATTTAAAGTGTAATATTTTTACTTAACCCCCAGATACCCTAGATATATGGTTGATTTAATTTTATCTTTCTCCTTTTAAATGTGTTTCACCTTAAAAATCTCTTCTCACAGAATTCTAGATCACACATGGTCCGAGCTCTGGCCTGGCACCATAAGCCTGCCTGCTGTGCATGCATACCAGCTGCCCCACTGAGCACATGGTATCTAAATCATGCCCACTAAATTTTGATTTTAAGTAACATCCTTTTGATTTCAGCACTTTGGAAAAAAGATAGATGGATTTCTAGCAGAATTACAGGCCTTGAAGTTCTAACAAAACAAACTTGCTCCGATTTTGTTAAGGACCATTTGTAAAAGTCTCTTTAACAATGTAAATTGATATTTTGGTTCAATTTAAATGAGAATTTTTTTGAATAAAACTGTTTTATGTTTCTTTAAGCCCATCTTCAAGCTGTGTGTATGTGTGAGTGAATGTGAGTTCCCACTTTTAATTCATTATAATCCTACAGGTTTAAATCTATTGAGCTAACTATAAACAAAAATAGATTAAATTCATAAAAAATATTTATGTTATAGCCCTTAGTATTAATGATTTCAATTGAGTTTATAGTATGCATATTATTCAGTTTAATGATAGATTGTTAATTATTAGTAATTGTTATTAATGGTTATAGTTATTGTTGTTGAATATAATTATTTTTTTTTATTTTCCTGCCCCCCCATCTCTCCTGAATATAATTATTAATAATAATTGATAAAAATTCAGTCTAATGGTAAATTGTTAACTATCATTATTGACAATTATTTATAATAGTTATTAGTGATTGTTGTGACTAATAATGGATAATACTAATTATTGATAATTAATAATAATTAATAATGGTTGTAATTGTGATTATGGATTATTATTATTTCAAAGTCCTTAATAATAAGACATGATGGATCAGGCCTGTCTACTTTTGGAAATCCTCAATCTTTAGATTTGTAAATAGCATAGATAGAATTTAGGCATAGTTAATTGAAGGCAAGTGGTTGCAAATGGGCCTAAGAGGTGGCATATGGATCTCAGCTCTTTCATGCATTACTAGGACATTTATTCTAATTATGTAAAAATAACCCTATAACAAATTATAAAAATTTCATGTTTCTCATTGAACATCAATAAATATGGCTTTCTTCTCTTACAGGTCAACCTAACAAATCTTTATTATATATGTATGTATGTATGTGTGTATGTATGTGCACACACACATGTGTATGGATGTGTGTATCTGTGTTCTAAGTATATTTCAATGTTAACAGCCATGATACCAGTAAAAACATTGCCACTGAGTTGGAACGTGGCCCTTCCTTCTCAAAATGCAAATTTACATTAGACAGCCAGAACATAATTCAATTTCAACAAAGGTTATGGGTTATCTATTAAAAATTTAAAATAATGGATCTACACTGCCACCTACTGGTTACACCCTTTCAGCATCTAAAACAAAGATGCAACCAGGTTTTCATTGTATTAAAATGTTAATAAGTTTTGGGGTATTTGGGAATAAAAAATAAAAGGTATAAAAATTAAAAATTAAAAAAAATTTGAATTGCAATTAACATCTTTGTAGCATTCACGGTAGCCATTTTTACATTTTTTTGTGTGCATACAGGATGGACCTGTCCTGAGACAGGACCTCCCAAGAGTGGGATACGTGTTTTGTGGTCCCAGGCTAAGGACCCTAGCTGGAAGATACCTCTCCGGTCACGTCACAGAAGTGTCCGACTGTCCTCTACGCCATGAGGCGAGTTCCCCACGCTGTCCACAAAGAGGGCACTGTGCATCCCTTCTCCTTAGCAGGACTGCATTGCACCTGTTCGACAAAGGAAGCTCCCACAAAAACAAAAAAACAACAAAAAAAATCAAGATGGTTATAATGGTAACAACATCTTATGGGGCATATCTAGCCAGTCTTTATTTGACTAATAGGCATAAGAAAATTTTATTAAGAGCTAGATATTGAAAAATCTTTAAAGCAGGTTTTCATGCCAGGCCTGGAGAAGGCCAAGGGCTTGGAGGAAGATAGTTATCAAAATCTACTTTGGAGGTTTGCATTTTAAAATGGTAATACATTTGAACTAATTGGGAACGTAAAATGTTAATTGTTTTATGCATAATCTGTATTGAATTTCCAACAATAATTTTGGGGTTAAGGTACACAAATGGTCTCTATATTTTTCTGTTATACAGTATCACCTTGTAACATTTTTCCTTTACTTGTAGGACAACTTTGGCATCTATAGATCAAAACAAACAAACAAAAAACAAACAAACAAGCAAAAAAAATAAAAAAGAGGGAGGTGGTATAATATTCCTTCTGTATTCCAAACCTTTTGATAAATTTTTAATTTCGAGGTCTGGAAACTAACAATGGGAGGAGATTTGTATGTTCCCACAGGTAAAAGCACCAATCTAAATACCTTAAAATGTACAACTTTTGGCTGGGCAGGATGGACTGGGAAATTCCAGCAGAGAGGCTGACCCATCTGAACATGAAAGAAAGAGAAACCTCAGACTGCCTGAGTCACAGACACTGAGCATCTCTCTGAATTCTTTTTGGGTTAACTATTCATAATGTGCCCTAATGAAGTTTACCTTCCAGATTCTGAGAAATCTTCCTACCTCTTCCCTTTTATAGGAAAAGAAAAAATGTGATGGTAATGAAGTCATTCCCTAACTGTAAATTAGAGCCAAATATAATAGTAAAGTCTTTATTAGCTGTATAATTAAGCAAAATATATTAATACAGGAGAGCTCTGATATCAACAATGGATTATTCTGCCAAGGAGATGTTAGCTGGAGAACCCAAGTCCCCCAAATTATAAAGGCCCTTTGCCCATAAAAATGGGATATCTGCAAGGAGAAAGGTGGTAAGTCCCTGTTGTCGAAGACCTGGTGTAAGCATGAAAATATGTCTTGAGACATCACTTGCTAATGTGCAGTTGGCCTCTGAAATGCCAGAGAGTGTTATCAAAGGCCACTAATGCAGTAAAGCAAAATGTTTGTCTCTTTGAGTCAAGCAAGTCTCCTCTGTCAGTATCAGCTACACCACAACTGCCTGGAGATATTGTGCAAAAGTGGCAGCCATGTGTCTATATATATATATCCCAAATCTAATTGGCTATTAGCTCTCTCCTTGGAGGAATAATTCATGGCTGATGCCACAAGCTTACGTCCTCTAGTGGTTAGGAGATGATATAAACCACAATAAGAACTTGTCAACCTTTAGAAAGAAACCACAGTTTGTGGATTAGCATACCATCCAAACATCTGTGTCTGTGCTCGCAGCTTAGCTTGCCATAATAATATTGTTTAAATGCCTGTACATCTAATTGCTTGTGCTTTGTTAGTAGGATTAAAAAGGTACCCTGGATAACCTGTCAACCTATGAAGGGAAACAACCTTACTAGAGTCCAAAATGACATCTCCAGAAAGAACAGACTGCTTTGCTTCTCACCCACATATGCCCCTTTTCCAAAGCCTAGAAAACAACTTGTGGAAGAGGAGGCGTTGTAGAATGTAAGGGCTGCAGAGAGATTGGGGTAAATCGTGATACTACAGCAATATACACTGCAATCTTATTTGATCAACATGCTTGTGCATACTGGACTATGGGAACCTTGGGTTGTTCAAAATATGAATATAGATACTTGCTAATTGGTTTTACATTAATGTTACTTACATTCATTGCTTATGCTTGACAATCAGCTTACTTCATGGTTGGGATTTTTGGATATTAATTGGCCTTAGTGTGAAAATAAAGTTTTAGGTCTGACCTGTCCCCCGCTGCCTAGCACTCAAAACAGGCTTGAGCATCTGGCTATTTAAAACTCAGGTTCCTTTGGGTTGTTAGCCTCAGCCATAGGCTCCGCTGCCTCTCAGAAAAATTAAAAAAAATAAAATTAAAAGGGTGAGATGTGGGAAAACTTAGTTAGAGTGGGTTGGATTCTAAGCCAATGGTACAACCCTGGCCACACCCATGGGGTGGGCTCTAGGCCAATGGTACCTCCCTGGCCACATGCATGGAGTAGGGAGTAGTAACGAATTGAGTCATGATGGATATTTAAGTGGACAAGTTAAAATAAACTCTCTCTATGCGTTCGAACTTCAACCTGCCTACACGTGGTATGCTTTCCTGCATAGGCTTTCCACATGGGTAGTCCTAGGATTAAGTGGGCCCTGCCACAAATCCTGGCAGCGACCCCACATTGATGTACATAAAATAAAATGCTTAATTAATAGAGTGTATATATTCTCCAGTTTATGTATTAATGTAGACCATTTACAATGACAAATCTATAGTAAGTATCTACATGTTCCTCAATGGAAAAGCAATACAAATACAATTCTATCATAATGCCATAAAATTTGAATTTTATAGCAAAACCAAAAATGTTCTTATAGTTGCATTTTGAGCCAAAATGAAAATACAAAAGGAAATTATCTGTGAAGAGATGGCTAGGCAGTATTGCAAGAATCACATTTCATATTTTAAAAGAAAAATCTATAGTTAAAATACAGAAATGGAGAACTGATATGAAACAAATGTTAACTGAACACTGAAGAGGTTAGTGAGTTCCATTAATTACATAATATTAATATATCATATTATAGTTATATCAATATTTAATATTGAATTGGTTTGACACACAAAATTATATTATGAAAACCAAATAGAGGAAAAATTCACTTTTAATTTTATATGTATCTAATGATAAAAGACAAACTATATAAAGCAATCCTGACATTATAAAGAATTGACAAATCCAGAAACATAAAGAATTACTTGTATTTATACTTAATTCAAAATTAACAGATCAAATTTAAGCGTGACCTAATGCACATATACGAATGAACCAATGGGGCTGGAGAGATGGCCTAGTGGTTAAGAGCACCGACTGCTCTTGCAGCGGACCTGGGTTCGGTCCCCAGCACTCAAATGGTGGCTGAGAACCGTCTGTAACTCCAATTCCAGGAGAACTGCAGTTCCAAGGGAATCTGACACCCTCTTCTGACCTCCATGGCATTGCACGACACAGGTGCACAAACCTGCATGCAAACAGTACATTCATACAAATAAATAAATAAATAAATAAATAAATAAATAAATAAATAAAATATATAAATAAATATTAAAAAAAGAATGAGCCAACTAGTAACTGTTGGATCAATGTAATGAGCCTTTCATATGTAGTCATGCATTTTTCAAATATACTTCAGAATGTGTAAATAATTTACATTTCATTATGTATTTAACAGAATATGCTCGGTAAAAATAGTTCAGTTCAATGTTTCATTTTCCTTTGTTTGCCTAGCCCAATCTCTTTGTCTTTAATGGAAAATAATCTTACATACCATTTGTCAAGGCTAGAAATAACAGAAACTATAAAATATACATTGTGTTCAAGTAAATGGTCATTGTTAAAATAGCCTCAAATAGGAATGTGAATAATTGAATTACTGTTATGCAGCTGTGTTCTCTAACTTTGATGGAATAAATTAGAAAGCAAATAAAAATAAATCTTTGCATTCTATACAATATATATTTTTCTTAATTTTTATTGAGATTTTGTACATTCTATACAACATTTCTTAATCAAATTTAGACTTGTTCCCTCATCCATACCCCCCTCACCAGAATTCATGCATTCTGCCCCACATGTTAAGTCCTGTTATGCATGTTTTTCACAATCATTTTTAACTTTGTGATATAGAATTTACAGTTTTGATCAGTTTTTGAACAACAAGTCTTTTGTTGTTGTTCCCTTAAATATATATATATATATATATATATATATATATATATATATATCTAATTTCCTACATATACCAAAAATACAAACTCTGAATATAAACTCTAGGTTAATTCCAAAACAAGTTTATAGTGGAACTCTTCACCAGTGACCCATCTGACATAGGTTCAATATCCCAGAACTCACTTTTTTATGTTTAGGGGCTCACTTTTTGCTTTTAATTTTATATGACTCTAAAATATGAATATATACCTTCAGCCCATATACATTAATTACCATGCCTGAAAGTAAGTGGTAAGTTAATTCTAGGGCTCATTAAGATATTCACATTATAACATCAGAGTTGATTTCAGATAGAAAGGAACATAACAATAACATTGCTCAGTTTTCTTTCAATTGTAGGATTTGGTATTAGCATCCACAAATGAAGAAAAACATTTGAAATTTTTATTTTTTTGGGGGGGTGCTGTGTTACTTCACTTATAATAATGTCTTTGAGTTTCATCCATCTACCTACAAATCTCATGATGTCATCTTTCTTTACCACTGCATAGAACTTCATTGTGTATATATACCACATTTTTGTTATCCACTCCTTAGTTGAGGTGCATTTGGGTCATGAAAAGAGCTGCAATAAACATATATATGCACTTATATTTGAAGTAGGCTGAGTCTTGTGGTTATATACCCAAGGAGTGGTATACCTGGGTCAGATGGGAGGCTTATTTTGTATCTTTTAAGGGTTTTCCAGACTGCTTTCCACAGTGGTTGTATGAGTTGACATTCCCACGAACAGTGGATGAATGTTCTCCTTTTCCCACAACCTCTCCAGCATTTGGTGTCTTTTGATTCCTTAATCTCAGTCAGTCTTATCAGACCAACTCCAAATGGATCAAAGACCTCAATGTGAAACCCGAAACTCTGAAGGTGATAGAAGAAAATCTTGTAAGCAGTCTACATAGGAGTATGAAAAGACTTTCTAAATCAAACAGCAGCTGAGCAGGAAATAAGGTCAATAGCAGACAAATGGGACCTCATCAAACTCAAAAGCTTCTGCACATCGAAAGAAACAATCAAGGAAGTGAAGAGAAAACCCACAGAGTGGGAGGAAATATTCACCAGTGACACATCTGGCAAAGAATTAACATCCAAAATAGATAGACTACTCAAAAAAACAATGAAATAAGAAAACACATGGCTCACTCAAAAGATGGACTAAAGTGCTGAGCAGTGAAGTCAACAATGAAGAAGTAAAGATGGCTGAGAAACATCTTAAAAAGTGGTCACCATCCTTAATAAGTAAGGAAATGAAAATTAAAACCACTCTAATACAAATAATTTTTAAACTGTGTTATGTGGCTTCATGTATGCAAAGACAAATTTTACCTATCTTCTATGTCCTGCTGCTAAATAATCAATTTATAGGCTAAACTTTTTATATATATTTTCAGATTTTGTAATTTTGGTTTATGTGTGGAGTGTATATATGCATATTTTGGAATAATATAAAATTAAAGGGAACAAGAAAAGAGAGACAAAAACCTATTCAAAGAACTGACAAAAACAGTAAACTTGTGCATCTAAAAGGTTATAAAAGACTGAGAAAAAGATGCAAGACAGGACTTAACATGTATGACAGACTCCATGGCTCTGGCTGGAAGGGGGGCAGCGTGAATTGTGGGCATGGATGGAGGAATGAGTCTAAATTTGATTAAGAAATGTTGTATGAAATGCGTTTAATAAAAATTAACTTAAAAAAATAAATAAAAAGGCACCAACACTAACAGTGTGCAAAAATACACAGGGACAGTTGGTTCTCCATAGGTTATGTATCTATGTATTTAACCAACTTTGGATCAAAATGTTTTTAATTATATCTAAAATAAAGATGCACCACAACATTCCTCTCATTAATCAATTATATTTATTAAAATATTTTACTTATTTTCTACATGTATGGATATATTCCTTTGGTGCATGTAATCTCAACCATATCCTGCAATACCCTCAGAGGTCAGAGGATAGTTTCAGATCTCCTTGAACTGGAGTTACAGAATTGTTTGCTGCCATGTGGGTGCTGGGAATGGAACCTGAGTCTCCTGAAAGCATAGTCTTAGTCTCTGATCCATCTGTCCATCACCAAATTTTTTATATGTTAATAAAAAAAAGAAATTTGGAATATTTATGACTTCATTGAGCAGCTCAAGCAGATGGATATGTCATACTTGAGTAGATACAAGGAAATTGAAAGGAAGAAAATAATATAAGGGAATGACTTAAGCAAATATTCACCTTGGTTTAATAAATCTAAATCTTAATGTTTTAAAAAGGAAAAATATAGTGAATCAGTTATACTGAGAATGAGAAGAATAAGTTCTACAAATGTTAACCAAACAAAAATTGTGTGATGTACTTGTGAATACTGAACCAAGAAAATTTTAAATGATATTATTTAACCATTCTTTTTTACTTTAGTCAGTGATCTCCACCTTTCTTTTAATGTTTCCCTTGTTTTGATGTAAATTTCTTGTAAAAATGATGTGTTTTCATCATGGCATTTTCCTAAATATACACCATTTCCTATGAAAAAATTCGTATCCCATCACTCTGTCTTGTGGGGAGAAGTAGAGAGGGGAAAGGGAACTAGAATAAGTGTTAGAAGGTGAATAAGTTCCCAAATATTTAATGTATAGCATGGAAACTTTACAAAAAGATAATTTTGCTTACTTGCAATTTGATGATTGTGGAAGATTTATAGCTCCTCATTAGATAGATAGATAGATAGATAGATAGATAGATAGATAGATAGATAGACAGATAGATAGAAATATGCATACACATGCATACAAACATGCCAAATGCTGTATATGAATAGTATGTGTTAGTCTATGCAGAGCACATGCGTGTTTAAAATCGTAACTTGTACTTTGAATGCATAAATTTTTCATTTGTCAATAATTTTAAATAATTAAGATACAAAATGTGAAGACTAGGAAATGTAGGGATGAAGATGCATTTTAAAATCTAGAATTTTCACAATGCTAAGAATGTAACATTAGACTAAAGTGTCTAGGGAGAATCATTTCAGTAAGATAGACTAGCAGCCAAAAAAACCCAGAGGCACACATGCAAGTATACGGATGGCCTCTGGAATACCAGAGAGTGTTACCAAAGGCCATTAAATAAACAAAGCAAATATTGGTCTCCTTGAGTCAAGCAAGACTCCACCGTCAGCACCAGCTACACCTCACCTGACTGGAAATACTGTGCAGCAGAGGCAGCCATATGCCTGTATATCCCAAATCTAATTGGCTATTGGCTCTCTCCTTGGAGGAATAACCCACGGCTGATGCCACAAGCTTACATCCTCTACAGGTTAGGAGATGTTATAAACCACAG
>VZQC01010626.1:1192345-1234043 GCA_009823505.1 Rhizomys pruinosus | reverse complement strand
GTGGCATGTAGAGAACAGAGGAGGACATCTTTCTATCACGTGAGACAGGTCTTTCGCTGATCCTGGAGCTGGGGTTCGAGCACAGCTCCCTATGCTTGTGCAACAGGGGCTCTTCCTACAGAGCTCTCTCCCCAGCCTTCAGCTACTGTCTGTTCTGTTGCTTTTCCACCAGTTTCACACAGGCCTGGGAAGGTTTTACAGGTGTGTGTATTCTGTCCATGGACTTGACTCTCATGTTTCAGATGGATGATAGCCTGCATCAGATGCTGGAGAAGCTCTGTTCTGCTTCTGTTTCTGTAGATGCATGTAGATGCCAAGGCCCAGAGTGGCCCTGTGAGGACCCAGCTCGGGCTACTGAGGCACGGTGTATCAGCAGACAGACTGAGAGCTACAGCACAGCTTCCCCACTGACATTTGATGGCCAAATTCCTTCCAATGTGCACCCCACTGGCTTCGGACACTTGGCTACAAATAATCATAATATCAGACTTAAAGCTTCTTCAAGTTTACAGTGAAAAGTATGAGCGGATTACCTATGTGATCAAGGTTTATTATTCTCATAAAACTGGGAGGGATAAAAATGTGATAAAATGAATTTAAAAAACCCTTCCTTGATGTCATTTACTATAAAGAATATCCTCAGCTTTACTTACAAGGTAGTTGATAAACAGTAGTAATAAAGTCTGCCACTATCAAAAAAAAAAAGAATTTTCACAATGCTAAGAATGTACAATTAGACTAAAGTGTCTAGGGAGAATCATTTCAGTAAAGTAGACTAGCAGCCAAAAAAAAAAAAACAAAACAAAACAAAAAAACAGAAGCAGTACTATCCTTATTGTGTTATTAAAATCATGCTGCTTAGAAACTATGAATATATATGAGCAGAAGATTGATGAGTTCAGAAACAGAACGTGTGCTCAAATCTAGGGGACAAGAAGCCTTTGGACTCTGGATGTATCTTAATTTGATTTTCAAAGAAACAAGAAGTAATCAATTGTATACCATAAGTTAATTATTAGCAGTCACTTAGTTTCAGTGGCCTGAAGCCATGTAACACATTGGAGGAATGAAACTTTGCCTGGCTTGAAGCAAGAACTTGTAAGACCTGTCCTGAAAAAACCCAAGAGTTATCTGATATCTCTGTGGGCATTTCAGTTGTCTTTGTGAGTTATCTGTAGTTTCAGAAGATCCAGGATATTCCAATGTTTTCTTGCCTCACCTATCTCTTCAAAGTTCCAGGGCCAGATGGCCACTTCCCTTGAGGTATTGAGCAAAATGTCGCACCTCTAGTTTACTGGTTGCACAAACAGGAGCTCTGCAGGCCCCTGGTAGGAGCCAAGGTGGCTAGCCCTTCCCCTCCCTCATGTCCGCACTTCCTTGCCCAGAGCACAGTAGCCTTCAATGTATAAATACATCACTGTCATGAATAAAACTGAGTTATTTTTATTCCAGATCTCTGTGCGTGATTCTGTTCATTTTCCACTTCATTTTCCACTGGTAATCTCCTATGGTTCCCTCTCCCCTCTCCTTGCCAGGAACTAAGACTAGAGGTGGTCTGCCTGCAGGCAGGGGACAGCCTTGACGTTTGCATGGAGAGAACAGCGTGTGGAATGCAGTCACACGTGATTCAAGGACTATAAACTAAGAGCAACAAATGAATCATACCTTAGCTCTGCACCATGCTTCACATTCTCCTCATTTTGGCACATAGATTGGCAAAATAATACTGGTTTACATGGCTGGAAAAGAAAGAATGTTCACACATATGCTAGCCATTAGAGCTTTCAGAGTTTACTTTGTTTTTGTTTTGGAAGCAAGAATCTAAACATCTTATTATTTTATTATTATTATTTGTGAGAATTTCATTACACCAGTCCCAGACCCCATCTTCCCATCTCTTTGTCCCTATTTCCCATTATTCACAATTTATTTTCCTTTTTAAAATGTTATTATTATTATTATTATTATTATTATTATAATTATTATTATTATTATTTGTGTATGAATGTATTGCCTGCATGTATGTAATGCACCCATGCCCTGCATTGCCCATGGAGTCAGAACAGGACATTGGATCTCCTGGAACTGGAGTTACGGGTGGCTGTTAGCTGCCGTGTGGGTGCTTGTAATCAAGCCCAGGTCATCTGCAAGAGCAGTCAGTGTTCTGAATTGCTGACACTACTTTCCAGTTCCTATCTTTCATTTTTTTTTTTTTTGGATTATAATTGTTACAATTATAATCATTCATTCATTTATAGTTATGCATATATATGTAATGTACTGAGTCCTTTTACTAGTGCTTATGTGTATCTGTGTTTGGACCCTCCCACTTCAGATTAGATAACTTCTCAAGACCTAGTCTTTGGAAAAAAAAATGATTCTCCATCTCTTAACATTTGTAAATTAATAGTATGCAGCTATTCATCTTGAGAATTGTCAATATCCTAGACTAAATTCATGTCTAACTATGTTGCAAATACATATCCTTATATTTACATAAAAGTGTACCTCTCAACACTCATCAAAGAAAATTAATTTGCAACAAATGGAGACTATTGCAAAGTTCCACAAGTGGTCAAAATACAGAGAATAAGAAACTGTGAGGTGTGTAATTCTATTTGATACACTGTCAATCCAACTTCCACACCTATTCCTCAGGGAACATTGCTCACATAAGGTAGAAATATGCATCCCATGATTCAGAGGGACACAGTGCTCTAGACACAGTGAGGAAGCTACACCCATGAAATCTCGACAGAATTGTATCCTAATGACATGTGCATATAACCAAATAAGTTGACATGCTAAAGTAGATGAGGAACTTTGAAAACCCCAGAAATCTTTGAGCATAAATATTCTGTGAGTTGTAGTTGGCTGGCTTGGCATGTTAAAAATGAACTCCAGTTCCAGGGGAATCCGAAATCCTTTTCTGACCTCTGCCGCATTGCACGACACAGGTGCACAGACCTGCATGCAGACAGTACATTCATACACATACAGAAATAAATAAAAATTTTTAAAAAAGGAAAGGAAGTTAACATGGCCTTGACTTGAAGTTAACATGGCCATTACAGTCTCAAAGAATTATGGGGTTTTTAGTTTCACATGCTGGATCCTGGCGTGCCCACGCTGGCGACCAAAACTGTGTTTTGATTTCCTGAGAAATTACTTTTGTTAGTATCCTTGCGTGGCTTGGCCTGATGGGAGGGGCCCAGGCATTGTCTCACTGCAAGGAAATTGTGAGTGTTGTGGGGATTGGCAGACAGCGGGGCCTCTACCTGAACCTTCCTTTCGGGGGGGGGGGTTACTTCCTTACTCTGAACCCTCAGAAATTTTTCCCACTTGTTAGGGAAAGGTGGAGATGAGAGAGACAGCCCTAGAGACTAGAGCCAAAATGCCGTTTTTTCTTCTTCCTTCCTGTGGAAGGTCATGCCCCACTAGATGTTCTTTTATTTGGACTAGGGCTCACAGCTCCATGGTGCTGAAAGCCTTGGAACTGTCCCTGGCCAGCCGGGTAACAGTCCTAGTGTGAGCTCCAGCTGGGAAGTGAGGGAATGGTGGGAAGACAGACCCTGTGAGAAAAAAAAATTGACTCGTAGAGACCAGGAGTAATTCCACAAGAGGGGAAAAAAAAAAAAAACAACCTCGCTTTAATGTTGTAATTCAGGGTATTTTATACAAAATCTTGGAGGGGGCTGGGACACAAAGAACTTGAGGTTGCGACAGGTTGGAGCTGTTGGGGCTTTAGGCCATTTGCTCCAAATCAATGCTTTGCCCTAAGGCATCAAAGACAGCTTGGCATTGGGGTAGATATGACAGGTTTGCAAGATATAAGCTTGGGTCCAGGCTTGGAGGCTGCTTGCTAACTCTCTTAAGTGCTTCGGCCCAAAGAATGCCTACATATGTCATGTATGTCACACATGTACTAAAATCATGTAATCTGAGAATAAACTGTATGCTATTTCCTTTTTTAAACTGTATGTTATTTCCCAATCATATTTTGGGATTCACATTTTCCCCTTTTAATCTCATATTGCTCTAAATTATGCAAACATAACCTCCACACTTGTAACAAAATTACAAAGTCTGAAAATAGGTAGTAGATTAATTCTAGAGGCCATTAATGGAATCACCTTCTAAGAGCACAGTTGCTTTTAGATAAAGAGAAATATAACATTAATGTTACACAGTTTGCCTTTTGATTGTAGCAGCCACAAATGAGAGATACCATTTGTCACTTTTTTTTTTTTTCTGAGACTGTGTTATGTCATTTAGCATAGTATCTTCTAGTTCCATCCATTTACCTATTTTTCTGGGGCTGTGTTACCTCATTACAACAATATCTACTAGTTCCATCTATTTACCTGCAAAGTTCATGATGTCATCTTTCTTTACCACTTCATAGAACTCTATTATGTAGATGTATCACATTTTTTCTATCTACTCATTGGTTGAGGGACACTTGGGTTGGTTTCAACTCTTTGCTATTGTGAAGAGAGCTGCAATAAACATGGCTGTGCAAGTATCTCTGCAGTAGGATGAGTCTTGTGGGTATATACCCAGGAGTTGTATGACTGGGTCAGGTGGGAGGCTCATTTTGAGTTTTTTAAGGGTTCTCCACACTGCTTTCCATAGTGGTTGTACGAGCTTACATTCCCACCAGAAGTGGTTGAGTGTTCCCCTTTCCCCACAACTTTTCCAGCATTTGGTATCTTTTGTTTACTTGATCCTAGCCAAATTTATCAGAGAGAGATGATATCTTAAAGTGGCTTTAATTTGCATTTCCTTAATTATTAAAGATGTGGAATACTTTTTAAGATGTTTCTCACCCATTTTTACTTCCTCACTTGTGGAGTCTCTGTTCAGCTCTTTACTCCATCTCTTGGGTAGGTCATTTGTTTATTGAGCAATATACAAATATTATGGGTCTGCTTAAGCAGTCAATCTCATCTTTGTTAAGCTTTGGTGAATTCCATGATTGCAGATATTCATCTATTTCACTTAGGTTTTCAAATGTAATAGAATATAGGTTTTTGAAGTATTCACTTATGATTGGATCTTTTTTTGTCTGTTGTGATGTTTACCTTTCATCAAAAATTCTATTGAAGTTACTCTATTTTTCTTTTGGTTCACTGGTCTAGAGGTCAGTCTATCTTTTTTATCCTTTCAAAGAACAAACTTTTAGAGTCATTGAATCTTTATTGAGTTTTTGTGATTGATTTCTGCTCTGATTTTTGTTATTCTTCCTGTCTGTTAGGTGTGGAGTTCATTTGTTGTTTTTTCTCAGTTGTTTTTAGCTGCAGTGTTAGATTTTGTGTGTGTGTTCTCTCTGTTTTTTATTTGTTTGTTTGTTTGTTTTTTTGTAGGCACCCAGGACTATAAACTTCCCTCTTATAGGACTGCTTTTAAAGTATCACATTGGTTGTGTTGTGTTGTTTTGTGTTGTGCTGTGCTGTCATTTTCATTTAGTTCCAGGAATGCTTTTATTTCTTTCTTTCTTTCTTCCTTGACCCATTCATTATTCAGGAGTGTGTTGTTTCTCCATGTGCTCTTACAGATAGTTGGGCTTATCCTGGTGTTGATATTGAGCTTTCCTGCACCATGGTGTGACAGACTGCATGAAATCATTTAAATTGTTTGGTTTTCGTTGAAGGTTTTTCTATGTTCCAATATGTGGTCGATATTGGAGAATGTCCCATGAGGGGCTGAGTAGAAAGTATATTCTCTGGTGTTTGGGTGCAATATTTGATAGATGTCTGTGATGTCCATTTGAAGTAATGTATTGTTCAGTCCAGACATCTCTTTTATTCTTTGTCTAGTGCAGCTAGCCTGTGGTTGCCACTGCTTTTGCCATCCTTCAAAGACATGAGACACAGCCTTTCAGCCATCAGATATGGACTGAAAATTCATGTCTCTCCAAGAATCTTCCAAGCCTTTTGACCCCGTTGGGGAATGCTGAGACATCCAGCTTGTGGATACAGCAACTACTGTGGTTTCAGCCTCTTCAGAGTATAGACTGCCATTGTTGGACTACCCAGGCTATATCATGCAGGCCAGTACAGGAAGAAAGGACATAGTGTTTACTGGACCTTATTTGATGACCACAGGAAGGGAAGATCCCAGTGTGAAACACAAGGGCAGGACTGATGGTTGATTGGGCTTGACAATGAGAAGCCTTCAAACACTTCCTTGAGGAAAACATGACATGTTTCAGCCTAATAAAGAAAAAAAAAAAGAAAGAAATCCTAAGCTATAAATGCTAAACCTATGATGTCGCAATCTTGATATATGTGTGGCATGCATATATGCACATTTTGGAGTGATGCGAATTGCAAGGAGCAACAACAACAGCAGCAACAACAACAATAACTGACTGGGTGAAGCAACTCACCGAAAAGGTGAACTTCTGCTTGAAACTGTAAACCTCCACATCAAAAATGTTAAAATAGACTGAGAAAAAGATGAAAAACATGTTTGGCAGCATGCATGAGCTCTGGTCGTGTGGGGAAAAGGAAGGGAGAATGGGTCTAGATTTGATTGGGAAGGATTGTATGAAATAAATGTACAAAGCTTAAATAAAAAAATGGCTAAAAAATTACTATATAAATCATTTGATTTATTGTTTTAATTTTAAAGTGATTAATTTTAATATTTTCTCAAAAAATAACATTGTAGCAAAAATTGGAAGGCAGTATATAAAGGTGGAAATATTTCACTTGAGTTAAAATTTCTTTTTAATGAAGTTGACCAAATTTCTAATCAAAATTTGTGGTTTAAAATAATGTACTAGCCTGACATGGTGGGACATGACTTTAATCCCAGCATTAGGGAGGTAGAGGCAGGTGGATGTTTGTGAGTTCAACGCCAGCCTGGTCTACAGAGCAAGCTCCAGGCTAGCCGGGATTAAAAGGGGGACCCTGTCTCAAAAGTACCAATTTTTTTTTACTAATTGCAAAGCACAAATCATGAAAAGATATCTGTGACAGAATCCTCATATATATATACAAAAATTGTATAATATTTATAAAAAATATTTTTATATAAGAACACTAATTAATTCATATGTAATGCTGTAGATCAGTTGTAGACCAATTTCAGAAGGAGAGCCATTTAGAATGATGTATGGAGATGCACACTTAGCACAACACCAGGGTATGCCTAGCTCATGGCATGACTGGACTTCACCTGCATCCTGCACAACAACAACCTGCAAAAGACCAGGTGAGCCTTGCTGGCCTGGGTGCTTTGGGCACCCCTGTGCCCCAATGAGGCTTGGCATCATCTGGGACCTTCCAACCTTTGGGTCACAGCATGCGACATGGGTGGAGTTAGACTTCCACACAGCATAACACCAGCGTGTGCCCAGCACATGGCATGAGCTGATCAAAATAAATCATTGATATCTTTGGTTAGGTTTGTTCCCATGTATTTTACCTTTTTTGAGGCTGTTGTGAATGGGAAGGTCTTCTTTTATTCCCTATATTCCTTCTCCACTTGTTTATTGTTTGTGTAAAGAAAGGTTACTGATTTTTCCAGGTTAATTTTTTATGCCACCACTTTACTGAAGCTCTTAATTGTATCTAGACGTTTTCTGGTGGAGTTTTTAGAATCTCTTAGGTATACTATCATATCATCTGCAAGAAGGGATTGCTTATTTCTTCTTTTCCAGTTGGAACTCCCTTAATTTCTTCTCTTTTCATATTGCCCTAGCAAACATTTCAGGCACTATGTTAAAGAGGAGTGGCAATAAGGGGCACCCTTGCAGGGTCCTGGACTTTAAGGGAAATGGTTCCAATTTTCTCCATTTAGGATGATGTTGGTAGTGGGTTTGCTATATACGGCTTTGATCATGTTTTGGGATGTTCTTTTCAGTCCTATTCCCTCTAGGACTTTGAACATGAAGGGATGCTGGATGTTGTCAAAGGCTTTTTTTTTCTGCATCAATTAAGACAATCCTGTGGTTTTTGTCTTTCTGCACATTTATGTGTTTTATGAGTTATTGATTTACATATGTTGAACCATCACTGCATCTCTGGTATGAATCCAATGTGATCATGATGGATATTTTTGATGTGGGTCTGTATGCGATTTGCAAGTATTTTGTTGAGAATTTTTGTATCTATGTTCATTAATGAGATGGGTCTATAGCTTTCTGTTTTGGTTGTATCTTTGCCTTGTTTTGGTATTAGGGCGATGCTGGCTTCATAGAAGGAATTTGGGAGAATTCCCTCTATTTGTGTCCTTCTAAACAGATTTAGTAATGATGGTCATAGGACCTCTTTAAATGTTTTACATATTTCTGCTGTGAATTCATCTGGTCCCGGGCTTTATTTAGTTGGGACTGTTTTTTTTTTTTTTTTATTACATCCTCAATTTCCTCAAATATTATGGGTCTGTTTAAACTGTCAGTCTCTTCTTGGTTAAGCATTGTTGAGTCCCAGGATTTCAAATATTTATCCATTTGTCGTAGGTTTTCAAATTTAGTGGACTATAGGTTTTTTAAATATTCCATATGATCGTCTGGCTATTTTCTTTGTCTGTTGTGATGTTTCCCCTTTCATGATGAATACTATTGATTTGGAGTTGCTCTTTCTTTTATTTTTAGTAACTGGGCTAGAGGTCTATTTTGTTTATTTGTTTTCTTTGTTTCTATTTCATTGACTTCTCCTCTGATTTTTGTGATTTCTTCCTGTGTGTTGCGTTTAGGGTTCATTTGGTTTTGTCTCTCAAGTGCTTTTAACTGCAGTTTTAGATCATTTATTTGCTCATTTTCTGTTTTTTTTATTTTGATGTGGTCACTTAGGACTATAAATTTCCATCTTCAGACTGCTTTTAAAGTATCCCACAGGATTTGTTTTGTTGTATTGTCATATACATTCAGTTCCATGAATACTTTTATTTCACTCTTTATTTCTTCTCTGACACATTCATTATTCAGGATTGTGTTGTTTAGTCTCCTTCTGGTGTTCATATTGAGATTTATTTCGTTGTAGTCTGATAGAATGCATGGAATAATTTCTATCCTTTTGTATTTGTTGTGGGTCCTTTTGGGCTCCAGTATGTGGTTGATTTTGTAGAATGTTCTATGAGGTGCTGAGTAGAAAGTATATTCTCTGATATTTAGGTGAAATATTCTGTAGATGTCTGTTACATCCATTTGGTGTATTGTATTGTTCAGTTATGATGTCTCTCTGTTTATATTTGTCCTTTTGATATATTCAAGGGGCTCAGTGGAGTGTTGGAATCCCCCACTGTTAGTGTGCTAGGATTATTCTGTGTCTTGAGGTCCTGTAGAGTTGTGTTTATAAGGTAAGGTGCACCAGAGATTGGTGCATTGACATTTAAGATTGTGAAGTTTTCATGGTTCATTGTTCCTTTGACAAGGATGTAATGGCCCTCTTCATCTCTTCTGATTAGTTTTACTTTGGAATTTATTTTGTCTGATAATAGAATAGCCATTCTGCGATGTTTCTTGGTACCATTTGCTTGAAATAGTTTTTCTATCTTTTCACTCTAAGATGCTGTCTGTCTTGGACGCTGAGATGGGTTTCCTTTAGAGAGCATAAAGAAGAATACTGTTTCTTAATCCATTCCCCCAGTCTGTCTTTGGATTGGGGAGTTTAGACCACTAGTGTTTAAGATTAATATTGAGAGATGTGTGTTGCTTCCTTTCACTTTACTTTGTTTGTATTCTTGGTCTAGTTTTATATTTATTCTGTTATGCTTTTGTTGATTTATCTCTTTAATTGTATCGTGGTAGTTGTTCCTTTCCTCTGTTCTTCGGATTGCTTCAAGGATTTTCTGAAGTGTTGGTTTCTTAGACATGTATTCTTTCATCTTGTTCATGTTGTGAAAATTTTTTCTTTCTCCTTCAACTATAACTGACATTTTGCTAGATATAGTAGTCTAGGTTGGCATCTAAAGTCATTTATCACAGGGAATACTTTGGTTCATATTCTTCTAGCTTCCATAGTCTAGACTGAGAAGTCAGTTGTGATTCTGATGGGTTTCCCCTTATATGTAACTTGTTGTTTTTCTCTTGTGGCTTTCAGAATTTTGTCTTTGTTTTGAGCATCTAGTGTCAACAATTATCATGGGTGGGGAGTTTCTTTTCTGCTCCTGTCTATTTGATGTTCTATGTGCTTCTTGAATTTGAATGGGATTGTCTTTTCTCAGTTTGGGGAAAATTTCTTCTATTATTCTGTTGAAGATCTGGTCAATAGTGTTCTCTTGGGATTTTTCTCCTTCCTCTATCCCTAAGATGTGGAGGTTTGGTCTTTTCATAGTGTACTACATTTCCTGGTTGTTCCATTCTTTTGTTTTAAATTTTTTTCATAATCTTTACTTGAGTTTTCCAGTTGGTCTGTATCATCCTGCAGGCTGGATATTTTTTTTTCTGCTTGTTCAATTCTGGTTTTGAGTCTTTTCCCCATCCTTTTCTGGTAATTGCATTAATGTTGAACGTTCAATTTCCTTTTTCACTTCATCCTTTGATTTCTTTAGATTTTCCACTTCACACTAGAGCCTGTCATTTTCATCTTGTAGCCCCATAGTTTATTGGTCATTTTCTTTTTTCCTTTTGGCCTTGGGTCTTTTCAGCATATTCACTTCCTTCCAGAGTTTGTCATATTCTCCCTTTAGTTCTTTCCAATGTTTGTCACTATTTCCCTCTGTGTCCTTCTTGAGTTTTTCAATATCTCCTCTTAATTGTTTCCACCATTTGTCATTTTCTCCCTCCAGGTCTTTCTTGAGTTTTTCATTCTCTTCCCTTAGTTCTCTAATTTGTTTGAATATGTCTACAGTTGTTCTTCTAATGTCAGTGTCTTGGATTCTTTTCTCAGAGATCTCATAGTAGGGATATTCTGTAGTGTTGGTAGGGTTTGGTGTGGATTTATTATGAGCTTTTCTCATGTTGTTTTTTCTTTGTGTCTTTGGCAGGTGGCTTTATCTGTTTCTTTCTTTGGTTTCTTGCACCTCAAAGTTGTCTGCACAGACTATAATCACTAAGGCTGC
Organism: Rhizomys pruinosus; assembly: GCA_009823505.1. Taxonomy (NCBI): domain Eukaryota; kingdom Metazoa; phylum Chordata; class Mammalia; order Rodentia; family Spalacidae; genus Rhizomys; species Rhizomys pruinosus. The sequence goes on along the minus strand of VZQC01010626.1, from coordinate 1,223,030 downwards.
ACCTGTTAGTTCCTCTGCACCACAGCGCAACATTGTTGATGGGAGAGGGGGGAGAGATTGTGTTGTTACTTTGACCCATTCTCTGGTAGGCGCCCAAGGGTCAAGGCATTACCACATTGCATTCCTGGCACCTCACTGAGTCCATGTGCCTGTCTGGAGCCCAAGCTGGGAGTTCTGGGGCAGGTGTTGAGCCCTCCAAGGGCCATACCAGCACTTCACTGAGTCCATGTGCATGTCTGGAGCCCATGCTGGGAACTCAGGGATGGGTGGCAAGCCCACCAAGAGCCAAGGCAAAGGATGTATGGCCTTGCATTACCAACACCTCACTGAGTCCATGTGCCTGTCTGGAGCCCAAGCTGGGAGTTCTGGGGCAGGTGTTGAGCCCTCCAAGGGCCATACCAGCACTTCACTGAGTCCATGTGCATTTCTGGAGTGCAAGCTGCGAATTCTGGGAAAGGAGGTGAGCCCCACAAGTGCCAAGGAAGTAACACCTTGCCTTAATGGCACCTCACTGTGTCTGTGCACTTGTCTGGAGTCCAAGCTGGCCAATGCCAATAAAAATCCCTATGAGCGTCTCCACAGAATTGGGAAAAAAATCCTTAAATTCATATGGAAAACAGAAGACCACAAATAGCTAAAGCAACCTGGAGTGAAAAATGTAATACAGTGGGGATGGCTCTACCAGACTTCAAGCTATATTACAGGGTCATAGTCATAAAGGCAGCCTGGTACTCGGACAAAAACAGACATGTTAAACAATGGAACATAATTGAAGATCCAAACTCGAGCACATACAAATTCAGGCACCTCATATTTGACAAAGGGGCAAAAAAAAAACCCTCAATGGATGAAAGATAGCATCTTCAGCAAATGGTGCTGGCAAAACTGGATCATCATTTGTAGAAGAACAAAATTAAGCCACTACCTCTCACCCTGTAAAAAATAAATTCCAAGCAGATCAAAGATGTCAGCATGAAGCCTGAAAGCCTGAAGGTGATGGAAAGAATGTTGGAAACAATCTACAACACATAGGCATAGGAAAATTCTTTCTAAATCAGACAGCAGCTGCACACGAAATAAGTTCAACAGTCAACAAATGGGACCTCATCAATCTCAAAAGCTTCTGTACAGTGAAAGAAACAATCAAGGAAGTGAAGAGCAAACCCATGGAGTGGGAGGAAAACTTTACCAGTGATACATCTGACAGAGCATTAATGACAAGAATATATAAACTACTCAAAAAAAAAAATAAAAGAAGAAAACATATGACCTACTCAAAAGATGGAGTAAAGATCTGAACAGAGAATTCACCAGTGAGGAATTTAAGATGGCTGAGAAACATCTTAAAAAGTATTCAACATCATTAATTATTCAGGAACTGCAAATTAAAACCACCTTAAGATACCATCTTACTCCTATAAGACTAGCTAACATCAAGAAAACAAAAGATACCAGGTGCTGGAGAGGCTGTGGAAAAGGGGAACACTCATCTACTGCTGGTGGGAATGTAAACTTGTACAAACACTATGGAAAGCAGTGTGGAGAATACTTAAATGACTCACAATGAGCCTACCATGTGACCCAGTCATACCACTCCTGGGTATATACCCAAAAGACTCATCCTAACACAAAGATACATGCACATCCATGTTTACTGCAGCTCTCTTCACAATAGGGAAGAGCTGGAACCAACCCAAATGCCCCTCAACTGATGAGTGGATGACAATTATGTGGTACATCTACACAATGGAGTACTGCTCAGTGGTAAATAAAGATTACGTCATGAACTTTGCTGGTAAATGCATGGAACTTGATGCCATTATGCTAAGTGAAGTAACACAGTCCCAGAAAAATACGAATCGAATGGTTTCCTTCATTTGTGGATGCTAACACAAAATCCCCAGATGAAAGGAAGCTAAAAAACATTGTTATATTTCTGTTTATTTGAAAGCAATTATGTTGTTATAATGTAAATCTCTCAACAGGCTCCAGACTCCACCCACCACTTATTTTCAGACTCTGTAATTACTGTATATTTGTGGAGAGTATGTATCTATATTTTAGAGTAATATAAAATTAATGGAGAAAAATGTGAATTCCTAAGCATAAATAAAAAGACTGAGAGAAAGATGCAGGAGAGTTATAGCAGAATGCATGATCTGGGGTGAGGTTGGTGGAGGGAAAAGGGAATATGTCTAAACTGAATTGAAAAATGATGTCTTAAATACCCAAAATATCAATAAATGCACGCAAAATAGAATGGTGAATGTAGGCGAACAGGCATGATTACACATGATGTATTCTGGCCATATGCACTTGGTTTGAAATTATAGTCATAGTCATTTAAATATAATTATTTCTACCATATTAAAAATAGGTATGCATATAAACACAATGTTCAGATGATTGTAAAATGTTTAATTCATATGAGTTTTGTACCAATCAAAAAACAGCCAGAATATTACTAGTTTTTTTAGAACTCATTTACCATATAAGGACCATGGATTTAAAAGGTTTTACTACTTTAACATTTTAGGCACAGAATTTGTATGGCACACAGATAGTAAGAGAAAGCATATGAATCAGAATATATATATATATATATATATATATAACANTTTAACTATTTTTTTAGAATTACTAATTTGTTTACGCAAATTGATCACTTGGGCCTAAAGAAGTGACAATGTGATAATGAATAGGGTTAACTACTTTAACAATTTAGATGTCGCCCAAGAATTTGGTATATGGCAACAAGAAGTAAAAGAGAAAATGAAACTACATGGACAACAATTGGAATAATGTATAGAGCCATACAGCTAAGTCATAAAACTACTCCACCTATGGCTATCCTACTTAAGTCTTGTAATGAGTCAATCAGTTTTTCTTGATAATATATTAGTAGTAGCTGTCAGACTGACACTCCCAGAGATTCACCTGCTTCTGCCTCCCAGTGTGCATGTGGTGTGTGTGGGCATTAAATGCTGAATATACTGAGAGAGTTGCATCAAGTAAAAAATTTTGTTTTGTTAATGTAATGAAAAGTAATTGGTCAATTAATTTGGATGTTCCATATTTTTTAAACACATGCAATCTATCTACTGTCCCGGCCTGAGAGAAAGGAAAGACTCATTTAATCTTAGATCCACTCAAAATTTAGGCTAATAAAATTTTCGTAATAGATGCTGTGGTAAATGTGATTAATGTGTAATACTATCTCGAAATATAACCGATAATATGCCTAACATTTGAAGAAAGTCCTCGTAGTTCCTCTCTTCTCTCCCAAGGGAAGACTGAAACAAGATAAAGTCTATATCACGGATACGACACAACTCAACAATAAGCATCTTAGCTTTGTTCTACTTGTTTTAAAGTGATGATGATTTGTGCAGGTTTTTCGATACTCATTCCAATCAGTTCAGGCTATCCCTTCCCTTCCCCCCCCACCCCCACCCCAACCGGGAAGAATGTGAACCGATTTTCTGCCCAATGTACTGCCTAACACAAGTTGATCTCCTTATATCAGTTTTTTTCCCTTTTTTTAGCTATAAGTGAAACTCCATGAGTACAAGCAAGCATCTTTCATGTAAACCAATTTGCAGGCTGTTGTGCACAAAACCCCACAGCCCCACCTTCCAGCGGGGGTGATTGGGGGTGTATGCTTCAAGTTCGACAGAGTCTAATCAATTTAGGGGTCCAGACTATATTGCTGTAGTTTTCACCATTTACCCCAATCGGAGCCTTTACGTTCTACCACGCCCCCCTCTTCCCTCTAGCACTAATGAGTTCTCCTGAGTCTTTAGAAAAGGGGCTCAGGTGTATGAGAAGCAAAAAAGTCCACTCTTCTCTGGAGCTGTGTCATTGGATTCTGGTCAATTCTGGACTGGCTTTACCTCACGTCTATCATGGGCGCAATAAGACCAAGGTGTAGTCCCAGGACATAACCCCCTGCGGATCCTACTAATCAAGCGCATCAAGCAATTATGACTAATCAATAGGATACCTCTCAAACAGCATTTAATAGTTATGGTAGGTTACTTGTTGCGTATAGATTTCAGATATGTTTTAGTATAGAATCAATGTTGATTTCCAGCCGAACTACGAATTTTTGCTGTTACCAATGTGACCAGGTCTTACTGCGGCGGCTTATGACATCACTACTAACCTGTAGAGGATGTAAGCTTGTGGCATCAGCCATGGGTCATTCCTCCAAGGAGAGAGCCAATAGCCAATTAGATTTGGGATATACAGGCATATGGCTGCCTCTGCTGCACAGTATTTCCAGGCAGGTGAGGTGTAGCTGGTGCTGACGGTGGAGTCTTGCTTGACTCAATTAGACACATAGAGTTTCTAACTCAGAAGATGATATACCTTGTTCAGTGCATTATATAACTGAAGTAGATGTCAATATGCTTGATTTGTCAATTAAAATATCTCCATCAAAGTATGATCCAGTTTTTATAGAAAGAACTTAGTTTTTGTTTTCATAAATGATCAATCTATTTTGCCTTGAATGTTTTCTGACTTTTTTATTCTGGCACTTAGGATAAGAAGTTTGTAATATGGATTTTCATGGAAGAATAGTTCAGAATCCTAGACGACTCTGACATTTTTACTCTATTTTGCAGACTTTAATGGTGCTTTCAGAGTCCTCAAATTTCACAATGAACAGAAATGATTTGTAAATATGCAGATTGTTGAGAGGCCTCACATATCTAATAAACAGTAGAATATACTCAGAATTAATTGTATGAAATTTTCAAAGTATAAATGTATTTTTATTCAACTAAAATTTAAAGCATATAATTGAGCAAGTTGCATATATAAGAAATTATAAACAGGGCTGTAAAGATGTCTCAGCAGTTAAGAGTGCTGACTGTTCTTGTAGAGGACCCGGGTTCGATCCCCAGCACCCACATGGTGGCTGACAACCGTCATTAACTCCAGTTCCAGGGGAATCCAACACTCTCTTCTTACCTCTGCAGCATTGCATGACAGAGGTGCACAAACTTACATGAAGACAGTACATTCATACACATAAAAATAAACAAAAATTTAAAAAAAGAAATTATAAACACTTTTCATGAAATTATAAACACATTTTTATTTTAAACAATGTGGAATAAAGGAGGGAAATGTAAGCATTCTGATAAATGTTAAACTACCTTTGTGATATGCCTCAAAATGATTTGAGATTTTTAAAACTGTAAGCATCAAAGAAACGTTTCCTTATATTACATCTTATTGAAAGTACAATTTTTTTCCTAAAATCTTACCCCATGCTGACTCAATTAGATAAAATCCCACCATAAAACGGAGGAAATTGGCAGCAGGTCCCAACACTAACCAAGAAACTATTGACCAATGATTACTGTGGGTTGAAACAATAGATATTTAAGGGACTGAATACAGATGTGTTCACTAAACTCCAGATGATGAACATGCACGGAGGGATATTTGGGTACAAATGCTTGATCAGATAGTACTTAACAGAATGCGTGAAATCTGGTGGGAGTGTAACAGAGAGAGGTGAGCTGATAAGTGGGACGATGTCCAAATTTGATTAACATCTATTATGTGAAATACACATTCAATAAAAAAAATAGGAAAAAATATAAAAACGTGGCCCCTGAAGTTTGAAAATATGTTCCATGTACAATTTCTCAGTACACATGTGCCACTGTTCTTTTTGCTTTAACACAAGTATGTCACAATCCTGTATGCTAAAACTTCTCTCTTAACCTGAATGCCACAACCAAGGCAAGATGGCATTCTGATTGTAGCTAACTTGTGAGAAATATCCAGCATGATTTAGAAATAACATTCAGTTGTTTTTCATGGAGAAATTTTTTAGGATTTTATTTTGTGACTGCAACAACTGGTTCTCCTTGAGTAGTTCCCAATTCAAATGGGATATTTAACTTCATTGCATAGTGTTTTTTAAAATATTTTCTGAAAAATATTCACATCTACTATTGGCTTACATGTATAAGTATTTTTCCTCACTATTAACTCAAATAATTCTACCATCTATTACTGTTTTCATGAAAGTAGGAAAGACACATACTTTGTGAGTTTAATCCACTCACTATATGCTGAAAGTTTCTCTAAAGCATCTTGAAAAATAGATTCAACATGATTTTCGTGAAAGTATAAAAATTCTAGGAATTGCCATTACTCCTATCCCAGAGAAAAACAGAAGCAGATCATTATGCTTTTATGTTTTGATCAGAGACAAGTTCGTAGCCCTGGGAATCTTAGTTATATTTCCACTTTATTTCTAATTAACTTAATGAGATACTAACAGTCTTGAAAATCATTCATGGTTAATTGTATCATATATTAATTATATGCTATATTTCTATTAAATAAAATATGTCCTACTATAAATTATAAAATGGCCTAAAGGACAAGAAAACTAAAACTTCAGGATAAATAGGGTTCCCCACTATTTTTTCAGCTAAGTAATAAATGTTTTCATATTTAAGTATTTGAAAATCATCGAGAAATAATATTTTATGAATGAAATTTCATTATATTCACACTTCTGTCACAATAATTGAATTTTACTAGAACACATTAATACACATTTGGGCACTCTGCCTGATTATTTTCATACTTAGATGACAGGCATGAGTGGCTTCTTGCATAAAAAGGTACCATGCAGTCCATAATACATAAAATAGCAGCCATGATGACTTCACTGCTAGTCTTTGCATATTGATATTCTAAACTAGTCTTGCTTTCACAGGTAACAATCAAACATACACTAAATACTTTCCAATGATACTTACTTTTTGTGTCTGAAAGTTGAATGTTAATAACTTTTGGGGTTTCTGAAAAACAGTATTGGGGCTGGAGAGATGGCTCACTGATTAAGAGCACTGGATGTACTTGTAGAGGAACTTGCTTTGGCTCTCACCATGAACATAATAGCTAACAACCCTCTATACCTCCAGATCCAGGGGCTCTTACAACTTCTGACCTCTGTGAGCATTGCAATACATTCAGACACAGAAAATATAATTGATAAAATATTAAAATATAAAATAAAACAATATCATGTATCCTATAGGAAGTTGAAATTTTATGGAAATGGAATCATAAATTTTCCAGAGTACTTCATAAGCTTTATTATAATTGATTATATTTTAGAGAATTAACAGATGTTTAAATAAAGTATATCCTAAAAAATGAAAAGATATATTAGCATAATATTGATGGAATTTTTATGAACAATTCAAATACATAAAGTCAAGATAATTTGGCATATGTGTGGAAGTTTTTATAGTTACTGCAATTTTAAATTTATAATTATAAATACTAAACTTTTATAAAAATAATTTTATCTGTGAAAAGCAAGGTTAATTGACTGAAGATAAGTCTAGTTCTCTTGAATGTTAAGAAACTGAAGTGGACACTGGTGGATGCATTTTGCTTATTTTTCTTTTGTTTTGATCTATGATTTTCAAGACCTTACTATTTGCCAGAAACATTACAAATTTTTTATTTAACGTGATTACAGAAAAATGGAGTGTTTTAGTAACATATTGAATACTATACTTCTATTAAGAGCAAATGGTATACTTTTATTATCAGTCTCTCTAATTTCAATTTCTAAAACTATTATCTCTGAAACTAAATGGCATCTCATTCCCATTCCCCTCAGCATTGTTCTTGCATCTTCTAATGGATGCAATAAAAGAGTGGGTAGGGAGAATAATTTGGTACAATGGACCCTAGCAGAAGTGACAATAGGTGTGGGGAACTGTGAGAGGGTATAGAGGTGATTAACACTGAGTGAAAAATTATGTAGGAAATACATAAAAATTGAATAAAAATGTTATAAAAGAGGCTCATCAGTAATTAATACTCACAATATACATTTTTCCATGAACTTTGAATTAAAGTATTTGATTCTATAGGGTAGTTTATGTGTATAGAGCCCATAAGGTAAGGGGACCAGAGTAATTAATCTCCGGTGTTCCAATGTGAAATGTCTTTGCACAGTACAGAAAAAAATTAAGGAAAACTAAAGATATCAAGTGTGTTATGAATGGTTGGAAATTGTCAGTTAACTTTGTAAGTTTCACACTTGAATGATGCAGTTCATGATTTGGGGAGAATATTAATGCTTAAAAGACTAAAATTGAATTCCATAATTTGCCTCCTAATGTTAGACTTTGATTTATATTAGCATGCAGAGGCCCTTGGGTTGCTAACACTTCAAACAGTTATGAATAAATTTGTCTTAGTGTGAGGTAAGAAACTAAGAACCTATTTTTCAAGGATACAAAAATAGGTCAAAATGAATTTGCATAGTAATGACACTGATGAGTAAGACATTTGTAATATTAATGTAAATAGTATCTTAGACTCAAAAAAGCCATGGAAGTCAAATTAATCCTGAAAATGTCTGATGCAATTTCCCTGTATCCAAGTATAGCAAGCAGAACTTGTTTACCCCTATGAAGTATGGGTCCAAGGGTTTTAAGTCTGAATTACACTTTATAGTGGTACTGTTGAGGTGTTGATCAGCCCTTGAGGAAGAATGTTTTAAGAGGTCATTAGGCAATTTAACAAAATCTTAGAGCAGATTTTGAAGCCTTCCTCCTTGCCTTTGCTGTGTCTTTTCTGATCACAATGTGATCACTACCTTTGCAAAATATCATGCATAACAGAACCTTAGCACCAACGGATTTTTTCATTCTTGAACCTGAGCGTCTAAAACTGTGAACTAATGTAATATTTTTACAATACAATTATTTCAGGTATTTTGCTCTACTTATGGGAAGCTGGTATATACAATATGATATTAAGGTTTTATAACCTCATATAATAGGATCTTGTGGGAGAATGACATTGACACCTGTGCTGGATAGCTTTAGTGTCAATTTGAAACACCTGGGTTGAAGGAGCCTCAATTGGGGGAATTGGCTCCATTGGATTAGCCTGTGGCCACATCTGTGGAGTGTTGTCTTGATGGTCAAGCAGTGTGGGAGGGCCCAGCCCACAATGAGTAGTGCCACCCTGGGCAGGTTGTCATGTACTTTATAAGAAGGTGGGCTGCGCATGAGCCAGGGGAGCAAGACAGTGAACTGCATTCCTCCATGGCCTGTGCTTCAGCTCCTGCCACCAGGTTCCTGCCCTGAGTTCCTGTCTTGGGCTCCCTAAGTGATGAACTGTGACCCAGATGTATTCTGAATAAACCCTTTCCTCCCCAAGTTGGTGTCGGACAGAGTGTTTTGTCACAGCAATGGAAGACAAACTACAACAGAAATTGGTACCAGAAGAGTGGGGTATTGTTGCGACAGACCTGACCTTGGTGTTTTGCGGAAGGATTGTGGAGGCATTTGGAACTTTGGGCTGGGAAGATCATTTAATGCCTAAAGATTGTTGCTGTGGAGCTTGGAGCAGTTTTGCTGAATGATTTGTAGAAGATGGAGGCCTGGCTTGTGAAGTTTCTAGTTTCAAAGGGGAGCATAGGCCATCAGGTCTGTGAAAACTGTGGGTTCTGGTCAGCTGGAGCTGAAGAATCAGCTGTATGTAACAAGAGACCAGAACCTGAGGTGAAATCTTTGTTGTACTGGGACAATTGATGCTGGTTAGCTGGGGCTAAACAACCAGCTGTATGTAACAAGAGACCTGCATCACTGTGGTGAAATCTTCTGGGAAGAATTTCTTCAGGGTCAGCACACAGAAGCTGTGATCCAGCAGGGGCCTGAGCCTTCATCTCAATCCAGAAGCAGGATTTGGTAGTGTGTAAGAGTCTCCTACATGATTCCAGTGTTGAAATTTGAGGGGGTCACAGACAGCAGCTGAGGCTTGGCACTGTGAGAGGTCAGGAAAGGCCATTGGTGGAAGTGCACCTCAGTTGCAGTGAAGACCCCAGGATTGCAGGGGTCATGGAGAGAAGCTGAGGCTTTGTACCAGGAGAGGTCAGAAGAGACCATTGGAGAAGGTGCTGCCTCAGTTTCAGTGGCGACACCAGCTTTTTGGAGATGCCGGGACCATACGACGACCACCAAGAGCAGAGGCAGGTGTGGAATGGAGTTGGCCTGGGTCTGCAAGATGAGCCATTTGTGCCACAGATGGCCAAGTCAGAGAAGGGGAGCTGCTGAAACCCTTTGGAGCCCAGAAGATTGTGAGTGAATCCCAGGTGACCAGCCTTGAGCTACTTTGATGGACTTAGGTTTTGTTTGAGAGTGCCTGATTCTTCCCTTTGAAATAACACAGTACTTGTTTTGGATTTTACAGCAGCCCACATTTAAAAGACTTTTAATAGACTGAACTTTTAAACATTTGGACATTTTAAGGAGTGTGGGGCTTGTAAGGTTGTACTGTCTTAGGTTGTGATTAATTTTAACATCATACTTTGGTGACAAAAACTGGAAAGGTGGTGGATTAATGGTGATGTGTTTTGTGTGTCAAGTTGACAAGGGGTCAATTGTGCTGGATAGCTTTAGTGTAAACTTGACACACCTGGGTTGAGGGAGCCACAATTGGGGAACTGGCTCCATTAGATTGGCCTGTGGCCACATCTGTGGAGTATTGTCTTGATGGTCGGGCAGTGTGGGAGGGCCCAGCCGACAATGACTAGTGCCACCCTGGGCAGGTTGTTGTGTACTGTATAAGAAGGCGGGCTGGGCATGAGCCAGGGGAGCAAGCCAGTGAACAGAATTCCTCCATGGCCTGTGCTTCAGCTCCTGCCTCCAGGTTCCTGCCCTGATTTCCTGTCTTGGGCTCCAAGTTATGAACTGTGACCCAGGAGATGTAAGCGGAATAAACCCTTTCCTCCCCAATTTGGTGTCGGTCAGAGTGTTTTGTCACAGCAATGGAAGACAAATTAGAACAACAACCTATGAAGAAAATATACTTATTTGTGGTTTTTATAGTGATGTGATCGAACACTTAAAAATATTTCCTTATTTAGAACTTGTTTTCCTCTAATGTTTTAAATTCAGGTCTCTAGTCCTCACTTTAGTTGGCATCTATTTTCTTTATGAATCGTCTAGGTAAGCAGAGATAATATTTACATACATTGCAGGTATATGACTGTATCCAAACACATGAGAAAATTAAAGATTGAATAGATCAGTCTGGCTGCACAAACCAGACACAGATATGAATAGTGAAGGATGCAAATATGGCGGTAGTTGAATCAAGTTGTTAATATATGCATACAATACTACATATGTGAATAAGGGGGTTATATTCGAGAGAAAATGTGTGAAAACTCTGGTTGTTTTTCTATTCTACAAAGAATAGAAAAAAATAAAAAATTTAAAATAAGGCACAGTTATTTCCATTTCAATTCTTGGTACATTAAACTCTTTTACTCTTTTTGTTTTCACTTGCTCACTGTCTTTGTCCAATTTTCTGAAGACTTGTCTGAGAAATGAAGTAGTGAAGTATATGTAGAAAATATCTATAATACTGTAACTTTCAATAAATTGTATAGTCATGTGTTCTATTAAATCAGTGATGATAAAAATAATAATAATGTTACATCTGTGCCCAGCTTCCAAGGCCTCTCTGTGATGTGCAGGCAGTCAGCAGGTATCCCACCTCAGCAGGCACCATTTAATTCTAGAACCATATAGAGGACCTGCGTGTGTGGATAGAAGGTCAGCCAGGGGTACACACTATCTGTGCTCAGCCACCAAGGCCTGTCTGTGCTGTTCAGGAGGTCGGCTGGTGGCCTACCTCTGCTGGCACCATCCAATGCTTGGACCATAGAGAGGAACTGCAGGCAAGGATAGCAGGTCAGTCAGGGACACACACTATCTGTGCCCAGCCACTGCAGGTGGGGACCAGTGTGTGGGCCAAGGGAATAACTCCCCCACAAGCTACTGATACTGAGGTGGAAAGTGTAAACTGCTGGTGCTGCGGTTTAAAGATTTAAAGCTGTTGGGAGGATACAGCAGTGTCAGTTATTGCAGGCTGCATAGCCAAAACTGAGGAAGAAACCAACAGGAAGCAAACTGAGTGACCATCCAATCCCCCATATTAACATTTGAGATTAGCAACAGAAGGCAAACAAATAAACAAAGGGGGAAAAACAACAACAACAAAGAATACACATGCCAAAAACACAATGGAAAAATAACAGTGTGGGAAAAGCTCAAAATACATCCCCAGTGAACTCAACTACTACTAGTAGAAGATCTCAACAACAAGATCTCCTTGGAAGGGAACCAAGGTACTGACCTTAGAAGAATAATAGTAGACATATTCAAAGACTATAAAGAGCAAATCAGAGAAGTAAAGGGAGAAAATGAAAAACTCATGAAGAAACTAGAAGGAAAGAATGATAAACTCCAGAAAGAAGTAAAAGGAGACATTGATAAACTCCGAAAAAAAACTAGAGGAAGAGAAATACAAACTCTGAAAAGAACTAGAGGAAGGAAATACAAACACTGAAAAGAACTACAGGGAGAGAATGACAAACTCTGGAAGGAAGTGGAAACATTGAAAAGATCTCAGGCTGAAAGGAAAAAAGAAACTGACCAGCAAAGCAAGGAGCTACAAGAAAAGAATGAAAAGCTCCAAAAGGAAGTGGAAATACTGAAGAAATCGCAGGAGGAAATAAAAAAGGAAATTGAACATTCATCCAATCAGCAGGAGAGGATGGGAATAAGCCTTAGAAACAGAATGGAAGAAGCAGAAAAAAGAATATCATACCTACAGTATAACAAAGAATAGCTAGAAACCTCAAGCAAAGATTATGAAAATTTAAAAATAAAACACAAGTGTGGAACAACCAGGAAATGTGGGACACCATGAAAAGACCAAACCTCTGCATCATAGGGATAGCGGAAGGAGGAAAATCCCAAGAGAATGGTATTGATCACATCTTCAACAGGGTAATAGAAGAAAACTTCCCCAAACTGAAAAAAGACAAACCCACAGGAATACAAGAAGCACATAGAACACTAAATAGACAAGACCAGAAAATAAATTCCCCATGTAATACCATAGTTAAAACACTAGATGCTCAAAACATGGACAAAATACTGAAAGCCACGAGAGAAAGACAACAAGTTACATGAAGTGGAAACCCATAAGAAACACACCTGACTCCTCAGTGGAAACCATGAAAGCCAGAAGAACATGGACCAAAGTATTCCCAGTACTAAACGACTTTAGATGCCAACCCAGATTACTATACTGAGCAAAAATGTCAATCATAGTTGAAGGAGAAAGAAAAATCTTTCAAGACATAAACAAAATGAAAGAACATATGTCAAAAAAGTCAACACTTCAGAAAATACTCGAAACAATTCAAAGAACAGAGGAAAGGAGCAAATATCCTTAAGCAACCCAAGAGAGAAATTATCAAAAGCATAACAAAGTAAATAAATACCTAGACCAGGATTGCAAATGAAAAATAAGTTGAAAGGAAACAACACACATCTCTTAATGACAACCTTAAATAGTAATGTTCTAAACTCACCAATCAAAAGACATAGACTGGGAGAATGGATTAAGAAACAGATTCCATCTATATGCTGCCTCCAAGAAACCCATCTCATCCTCAAGGACAGACAGCACCTAAGATTGAAAGGATGGAAAAAAATATTCCAAGCAAATGGTACCAAAAAGCAAGCAGGAGTGGCTATTCTAATATCAAACAAAATAGACCTCAGAGTAAAATTAATCAGAAAAGGCAAAGAGGACCATTATATCCAAATCAATGGAACAATTAACCCAGAAGATCTCACAGTCTTAAATATTTATGGACCAAACTCTGGTGCACTGAACTTTGTAAACACAATCCTTCAGGGCCTCAAGACACAGATTAATCTCGGTATGCTAAAATAGTTGGGGACTTCATTACCCCACTGAGCCACCTGGATATGTCAACTGGACAAAAAATAAACAGAGAGACATCAGAGCTGAATGACATGATACACCAAATGGACCTCACAGATATCTACAGAATATTCCATCCAAACAACAGAGAATATACTTTTTACTCAGTACCCCATGAAACATTCTCCAAAATTGACCACATACTGAGACACAAAAGAAACCTCAACAAATACAAAAGGATTGAAATTATTCCATGCATTCTATCAGACCACAGTCCAATAAAGCTCAATATCAACACCAGGATAAGCCCTACTATCTACGAGAACACAGGGAGACTAAACAACATAATACTGAACAATGAGTGGGTCAGAGAAGAAAAAAAGGGAATGTCAAAGTGTTCTGGAACTAAAGGAAATGACAATACAACACAAAACACTGTGGGGAGATACATTAAAGCAGTCTATAGAGCGGATAATTTATAGCCCCTAAGTGCCACCATTATTATAAAAAAAAAAAAAAAAAAATAAACAGAAGAGAGAACAAGTCAAAACGATCTAACACTTAGTCAACTAAAAATCAGCTTGAAGAGAGGGCGGATCTTGTGAGTTTCAATGGCCAGCCTGGTATAGCAGTGTGGAGTTCCAGGACAGCTGGGAACTACAGGGAACCCTCGTCTCGAAAAAGACCAAAAAAAAAAAAAAAGAAAGAAAGAAAGACAACAACAAGTGAATCTTAAACCCAATAGACAGGGAGATATAACAACAATCAGAGAAGATATCAATGAAATAGAAACAAAGAAAACAAAACAAAAAAATCAATTAATCCAAAAGCTGGTTATTTAAAAAGATAAACAAAATAGACAGACCTCTAGCCCAGTTAATCAAAAGAAAGAAGGAGCCACTCCAAATCATTAGCATTTTGATTAAAAGGGAAACATCACAAGAGATAAATAAAAAATCCAGACTATCATATGAGAATACTTCAAAAACCTATACTCTACTAAATTTGAAAACCTAAGAGAAATGGATAAATATCTGAAATCCTGGGATTTTCCAAAGCTTAACCAAGAAGATATTGACAGCTTAAACAGACCCATAGCACTTGAGGAAACTGAAGATATAATAAAAAGTCTCCCAACTAAAAAAAAAGCCCAGGTCCCAATGGCTTCACAGCAGAATTCTATTAAACACTTAAAGAGGTCTTACAAGCATTAATACTCAAACTTTTCAGAAGGATACAGAGGGAAGTATCTCAAATTCCTTCTATGAAGCCAGCATCACTCTAATACCAAAACCAGGCAAAGATACAAACAAGAATGAAAACTATAGACCCATATCATTGATGAACACAGATGCAAAAATACTCAACAAAATGCTTGCAAATCGCATCCAGACCCACATCAAAAATATCATCCATCATGACCAGGTTGGACTCATACCAGAGATGCAGGGATGTTTTAACATACATAAAGAATTAATATCATAAAACACATAAATGTACTTAAAGGCAAAAACCACACAATCTTCTCAATTGATGCAGAAAAAGCTTTAGACAAAACCCAGCATCCCTTCATACTTAAAGACTTAGAGGTAATTTGACTGGAGGGATCATTCCTCAATGTAATCAAAGCCTTATAAAAGAAACCCACAGTCAACATCATCCTAAATGGAGAAAAGTTTGAAGCATTCCACTTAAAGGCAGGAGGAACACAACAAGGCTCTCCACTATTGCCATTCCTCTTCAATATAGTGCTTGAAAAGGTTGCTAGGGTAATAAGGCAAGAAAGCGAAATCAAAGGAGTACTAATTGGAAAAGAGGAAGTAAAACTATCCCTTTATGCAGATGTATGACATTTTACATAAGGGATGCTAAAAACTCCACCAGAAAACTCTTAGAAATAATCAACAGTTTCAGTAAAGTGGCGGGATACAAAATAAACCTAGAAAAATCAGTAGCCTTCCTTTACACCAACAATAAGCAACTGGAGAAGGAATGTAATCAGACCTTCCCAATCACAATAGCCTAAAAAAATACATAAGAATAAACCTAACCAAAGACACCAAAGACGTCTACAACAAAAATATTAAAACCCTGAAGAAAGAGATTGAAAATGACATCAAAATATCGAAAAACCTCCCATGCTCATGGATTGGAAAAAATTAATATAGTAAAAATGTCAATTCTACCCCAATTAATATACAGATTCAATGCAATCTCAATCAAAATCCCCATGAGCTTTTTCACAGACTTAGGAAAAAAATCCTTAAATTCATATGGAAAAACAAAAGACCCCAAATACCTAAAGCAACCCTAAGTGAAAAGTGCAATACTGGGGGGATTGCATTAACAGACTTCAAGCTATATTACAGGACTATAGTAATAAAGACTGGCTGCTACTGGCAAAATAAAACAGAACCATTGACCAATGAACAAAATTGTAGATCCAAACTTGAGCTCATATAACTTCAACCACCTCATATTTGACAAAGGGACCAAAAAAGCTCAATGGAGGAAAGATAGAATCTTCAGCAAATGGTGTTCACAAAACTGGATCACCATTTGTAGAAGAACAAAATTAAACCCCTACCTCTCACTCTGTATAAAAATCAACTCCAAATGGATCAAAGATCTCAACATAAAACATGAAATACTGAAGGTGATATAAGAAAAAGTTGGCAGAACCCTACAAGACATAGGTGTAGGAAAAGCCTTTCTAAACCAAAGAGCAGCTGAACAGGAAATAAAGACAACAGCCGACAAGTGGGACCTCATCAAACTGAAAAGCTTTTGTACAGCAAAAGAAACAGTCAGGGAAGTGAAGAGAAAACTCATAGACTGGGAGGAAATTTTCACCACTGATACATCAGACAAAGCATTACCATCCAGAATATATAAGCTACTTAAAAAACAAAGAAGCAAAAAAAAAATGACCTACTGAAAACATGGAGTAAAGAGCTGAATAGAGACTTCACCAGTAAGGAAGTGAAGATGGCTGAGAAAAATCTAAAAATGTGTTCAACATCATTAATAAGTAAGGAAATGCAAATTAAAACCTCTCTAAGTTATCATCTTACTCCAATAAGTCTAGCCAAGATCAAGAAAACAAAAGACAACAAATACGGGAGAAGTTGTGGGGAAAGGGGACCACTCATCCACTGCTGATGGGAATGTAAACTGGTACAACCACTGTGGAAAGTAGTGTGGAGAACCCTTAAAAAACTCAAAATGAGGCTACCACCTGACCCAGCCATACCACTCTTGGTATATACCCACAAGACATATCCTACCACAAAGATACAAGCACAGCTATATTTATTGAAGCTCTCTTCTCAATAGCAAAGACCTGGAACCAACACAAATGTCCCTCAACTGATGACTGGCTAACAAAAATGTGGTATATCTACACAATGGATTTCTATGCAGCAGTAAAGAAAGATGACATCATGAGATTTGCTGGTAAATGGATGTAACTCGAAACAATTATACTAAATGAATTAACAAAGTCCCAGAAAAAAAAATAACGCTAATGTTTTCCCTCATTTGTGGATGCTAACACCAAATCCACAGTTTGCAGGCAAACTGAGCAACTTCATTGTTATATTTCATTGTATCTGAAAGCAACTGTGCTATTACAATGTGAATCTATAAATGGGCTCTAGTATTGTCCTACCACTTACACTCACACATTGTAATAACCATATATAGATGGAGGATAAGTAGTCACAGTCTAAAAAAGAATGTAAAGTTACACAACTTAGTACCTGCATGCAGATTTACTGTTAAAATATGAATCCCTAAATGAGTTTAGGAATCAACCTATAGTTTATTTTCAGAATTTTTAATTTTGACTTATGTGTGGAGTATATATATATGCATATTTTGGAATAATATAAAAAATTAAAAAAAGAAATCAGAATCAAATCATAGCAGTAAATCTCAGCCAAGACTGTCACAGTGGTAAGGATCATTTTCTGAAAATGCTTAATGTCCTATGTGTACTGATTTAGTCTTGGAAAAAAATGATCTTTATAGAACAGACAAACTTGATTAAAAAGCAAGTGCAGCACAGCTTCCATTCTGATTTGCTGCTAACTGCTGAGTATTTACAAGTCTTCCTATCATCTTTCATTTTTTTGCATTTCCATTGAGACTCAGTTACATGACACATGTTATTTCTTCCCACTCATATTAAAAATCTGCTGAAATATATTTGGTTGCTTCACATTGCCTAAGAGGTAGGGTTCCCTCTTCTCAACCAACGATCAAGTGAATTCTGGTTCGAACTCCCTTTAGAACAGACTTTTCTCTGAAGGAGTGATGATTAGTTTCATAATGGATGGCCTCCTTAAGGAATTGGGAATGAATGTTCTTTCTTTTTTGTATCATCTTATTGTTTTAGCTTTTCATTTCTCTCACTACAAAGTAACTATATACATTGCAGAAATTTAATGTGTTAAGTCTATCGCTTTGTTAACAAATTAACTGAGAATGTAGTGGCTTTCTGCAACAATGCAATGGTCTTAATTTTTGTAGGTCAAGTAGTGAGATTCACTTAGGAAGCCAGTGTAATTATTTATTTACTTCTTAGAGGGCATAATTTTCATACATATGTGATGGTGGTATAGGCATATGTTGGAGCAATACATTGGGGGAGGGAACAACAACATAAAGACTGGGTCAAAGAACTGACTGATGCAATTAAGTTCTGCCCCAAATAACAAGCCTCTGAAGTGAAAAAAATTTGGAAAGACTGAGAGAAAGTTGCAAGATATGTATGGCGAATGCCTGAACTGGGGTGGGGTTGGGAGGGGGTATGATAGGGGAAAGTATCTAAGTTGGACTGAAAGATAATGTATGAAACACACAAATCATCAATAAAAGTATTATAAAAACAATAATAATATTACTATAATTTTTCAGCACATGCTCTAGGCAAAAATGAACATTACTGTGCATTAAAATTATGTATCATTATATGCTGTTTAAAACTTTAGTAATATTAAAGTAACAATAACCAGTAAACTTTTTTGTAAATTTGAAGCATCCTGCATATAATATCAGAAAGTATATCTGTTCTCATATAATTTTCCTTAAGTAAAATAATTTTTCCAGCCCGTTATATTTTTTGAAGAACAAAGTCATTAAGTGTATTGTAACAATATATGTACAAGTAGACCCACACCACACATGTATGTGTTTGTACAGGAACAGAGGCAAATCAAGAAAACAAATAATGAAGAAATTTCCTTTAATGAAATTGAGTTAGAAATTGTTAATTCACCATTTCTTTCATATGTCTTTCAGTTAAAAACAACTTCATTGGGCTGGTTGCTTCAAGTAAACATTCAGAATGTGTGGTCATATGGCTCAGTGATCAGTGGTTAGATTCTCTTACCGGACCTCTTTGCCAGAGGGAGTAGTAATTAATGGAGTTTTCCTAGACACAGGGAATCTATATTAGCCACGTGCCTAATCTAAACTAATTATAGTGAGCACAAATTCATTCAATGCCTTCATACCCAAACATTGTTTTTGGAAAGTGGCATGGCTAAACAAAGAAAACAATACTATGATGACCTACGCCTTGGCTCTGTGGTTTCTATAAATAGAGAAAGAATATGAGACATGTTTTTATGCAAGACTGTTAGAGATAGAAAAATAATATATGATCCATTCCCTTAAGTTTATTTATGATCTAATAACATAGATAATGTATAAATAAATATAGGACAAGCTAGAGTAAGATAGGTATCCTAAAATAAAGTGATAGCAAAACATCATCTTAATGCTGAGACCAGCTGAAAATATGCTGTATTCTTTATGGCAGGTAGTTAGAAAAAAGTAGGCATATAGGAGACTAAAGAACTGCATATTTGACCTGTAAGAGTGAAAACTATGATTTCCACCGTCTAAAAAGACTGTAAACTGGACCTAGCCATTGTTCTGATTATCAGTTTTGGTGTGGAATTATCCTGCACCTTTCCCATGTTGTGTCTTCTTCGTGTCCCTGGCATATGGGTTTCTCTTTTCCTGTATTCCAATATGAATCCCAAATGTCTCTTCACTGTGTTGAAGGCTTGCTTTGCTTGCCTCCTTCAGATGCCTCCATTATTTGTTTGATTGATTTGTTTTTCTCCTTTTCTCCTTGCTTATGGAGTGTTGACTTGTCTAAGCTTTAGGCTTTCTATTGGATGTCTAACTTACTCTTCCTCTTCCCTTTCTGTTCTGAAGGTTCTCCAGAGAATCCACTTGGACACTCCTGTGCTTCAGTTGGTCTTAGGAGATCCCCCTATTTATCAGGTTTTAGAATGAAAACTCATATTAGAATTTTCACTTATTAAAAATGTGAAGGACTGGAAAATGTTCCATAACATTTTAGACCTCCTGACATTAAGAACTTAAATCTGCCTTTCTGCCTTTTGCATTTAATTTTGGTCATAGGTACTTATAAATGGAATATTGGAAGCAGTTCCATAAAATGCCATTTCCTGGACATAATAGGGCGATTGCACACATACACTAACATAAGCTGCAGCTGAATGAATAATATGTACACGATTTCAAGCCAGCCAAAATCCCAGCATGAATTGTGAAGGAACTCATGAAGCCACAACCTAGCAAATGAATACTTTGCAGTTTCTCAGTGCATGCAGGATGAGTCAGTTTTCTTCAGGGATGTGGTATCTGATAGTTTTCCCATGCTCCAGTGGATAGACTGAACCAGATCCACCAATACAAGACTAATGGACTCAGGTGAGCTATAAACAAAGGACATGTAGTTGGGAAGGGAACATGTTGAAAGTTGGAGGAAGCAATTGGGTGGTGGATATGATCATGAATATATATATATATATATATATATATATATATATATATATATGACATTCTTAAAAAAAAAGAAAAAAAATTCACGATCTTGATCCAAGGAGCTCCACTGATGAGAGTTGAGAGATATATTAATATTTTCTCTGCCTGTCGTATACTGTTTCCTGAGTATTAGGTGGAGAGGTTGCATTGTAGATGATTGTAGATGTGTCACTTAGGGCTGAGCATCACACAGACATTTATTCTCTGTGTGTGGTCAGGTATGGAACTGTGAAATAGTATCCTGTTGCAAAGAAATCATCTTTGATGAATGATGAGAGGTACAATTCTCTGCAAATATAATGATGTGTATTTAAAATACAGTAGGAAATTAGATTAAATTAGATTTGAAGTACTACACATGTGTTCCCTTCCACTGAACAGGCTTTAAGTCAAATTAGATTCTGTTGATTACTCTCCCAAGATAAATATGCCACTATTAGACATATAGAGATAGTTTGCTGGAACAGTAATTGCTGTGTATACTAGGGTTTACAGCTGGGTGGAACCACTGATTGATATTCTCTCTTGGTAACTTGCATTAGTATCCTCTGATACTGTGAGAGTTATTACTCTTCAGGGATGAGGATTCTAAGCTCGATTTTCCACCAAGATTTCTCCAAGTTATCTATCTGAAGTATGTCCTGTCTTCAGCAAAAGGGCCTTATCTTCAACTTCTGGGAAGCAATTAAAGGCTACGGCAAAACCCTGTGTTATTTGGGAAGTCTATTGCATAACCCTGAACAAAAACTCAAAAGGAGATATACACTGCCTTGGCATTGTGTTTTTGTTATATAGCCATTAGCCACACACACACACACACACACACACACACACACACACACACAAATATTTATGTTTATATTTCTGTAGACTTTTGAAATAATTCAATTCCTTCTGGCTTCACATAACTTGTTATTTACTACCTTTCTTTCCCTGTATAACTCACCATATTCAAACTCCAAATGCCACCATTTTTTCCATTTTCCCTTGATAACTCCTGTCTGCTATTATTCCCCTCTCACAAGATCTTTCTTCCACTTTACCCTTGTGGATAATTCCATTGTCCTTATTCCAGCAGTTACTTCAGGATATATACTCACATCTATGGGTTTGGAACTAAGTGCACAAAGAAAAGACATTTCACTTAGATATTTTTTCTGAATCTGTGTTAAGTCAATTATTATATGATCTACTTCTTTCCATTACCATGTACATTCTTGATTTGGGTTTTCATTAGCCCTGAGATCATTGCATGAACAAAGCACATTTTAATTATTCATGTTTTTGGTATTGTGAAAAGAGAGGCAACAAATATGACCACTCAAATATCTCTGCAGTGGGATGAGTGTTTGGATATATTCCAAGGACTAGTAAAACTTATACATCAGATTAAATTTTAGTTTTTAATAGTTATCCACACTGATTTCTGCAGTGGTTGTTTCAGTGTGCTTTCCCGCCAGCAGTGAATGATGTCTCCCATTTTCACTGCATAACTGACAGCATTTGGTGTCATTTTTTCTCTTGATCTTAGCCATTCTGATATGGGTAAGATAAAATCTTAAAGTCCTTTTGATTTGCATTTCCCTAATTACTAAGATGTTGAAGGTTTTCTAAAGTGTTGTTAGCCATTGTTTTTCTTTTGAGAGCTCTCTGTTCAGAACAATAGCTATTTTTTAATTGGGTCATTTGTTTTCCAGCTTCTTCATTTTTTACTTATTTGTATATGTGATATAAGAAACCTCTGTCAGAAGTATAGCTGGTGAAGATTTTCTTTCAATTCAAAAACACTGCAATATTCAACTCCAAATAGATCGAAGATGTCAATGTGAAACTTGAAATGCTAAAGTGATAAAAGTAAATATAGGACATACCATACAAGAGGTTGATGTAGGAAAGGCCTCTCTAAATTGGACATGATTTGCTCAGAATTTAAGTTCATTGACTGACAAGTGGGACCTCATTCAACTAAAAATCTTCTGTACAGCAAAGGAAACAATCAATTAAGTGAACAGGAGACCCACAATCAACACTTGGAGATCCAGTTTTTTTCCTGCAAGATTTGTTGAAGATGCTATCTTTCACCCAGTGTGTGTTCTTGTAACCTCTGTCAATTATTGGGTGGCTAAAATTATTTAATTGAACAGTCTAATTCTTCAAGTTTATCATATAGTCTTGATTTTTTCATTTGATTTCTTTCACTGGTGATATATTCTCCTGACATTTTAAATTATGTTATTGAGTTGTTTGCATCTCCATTTCTTCCTCAGTTTTCATCAATATTTCCATTTTTTAATTCAATTTTCAAATCCTGAATTGTGTTTGCCACTTGATTCAGCTATAAATTTGTAGGATATTGAGCTTCATTCAGGAATTTATTTCTATCCTGTTCGAGCTCATTGAGTTGTGTTTTGAAACTATTTTCAGAATCAATCTTAATTAAAAGTAAATATATGTCTGAAATATAGTATTGAAATTTAAGCATATTTGAAATAACATAATTTGCACAAGTGGGTGTCTTAAAACTCCAGTTTCAGTGGTCTTATGCCTTTTTCTTGACTCTAATTGCATTGCACACATGTGGCACCCTTACATATACCCAGGCAAAACACTCATAGTAAAAATAGGAAACAAATTTAAATAATATATACGCGATTAAGTATATGTTAAAATAATAAATATATCTTTAATTCCAGTGCTTGGGAGACTCAGGCAGGTAGATCTCAATGAACTAGAAACCACCCCGTCCTCCACAGCTAGTTCCAGGCCAGATAGGATACATGGAGACCCTGTCTCCAGGAATGAAAAGAATAAACATATCTGATTAAATAAAATGGACTTGCATATAGAAAATTATTACAAACACACAATACATACACAGCATACACACACATATACATATATATTTTTCCCATGTGTATCAACCCAGATAATTCTAGAATATCACCACCAAGCAAGGATCGAAATTTTCTAGACTACAGTTTTAATAATATCAGAAATTTGGGGTCTATCTATCTTTATATTTTTACAGCTTGAACATTCCCAAATGTTTATATGTTGAAGGTCTATCCTCAACCTGTTTTGATAACAGGACTACATGAATGGCTGATTCAACAAAGTTCCAAAAACACAGGTCTGCCTGGTCTTGCACAGGCAATGCCAAAATTGTGGACCTGAACAAGTCTTTATTTTTGGGTGGGAGGGGTGGGAGAGGGACACGGGTTTATATTCGATTGGTGCATGTTTAATTGACGTCAGTTCAACAAGTATCCAGTTTTGCCCAGACTCTGTCTACAGGATACATGGTGTTTTAGGACTTAGTAAAAGTAAATATGTGCATATTGGACAACATTGGTTTGAAGGCTGATAAAAACGGTAATGCATCTGAGTTAATTGGTGNAGAACTCCAGATCAGGAAGATGGAAAAGTACTGGAAATGGATGGTGCTGGTGATGGGCTTGCATGCAGTACGATGTACTTAATGCCCCCCAGTTAACAATGATTAAGACACTTAAAATGGTTAAAACAATAAATCCCATGTTTATTTTAATACAATAAACATAATTTTATGAGAGATAGACGTTTTACAGAGTTGTGGGACATACAAGAGAGCAAGTGCTTGGGTTGGGAGAGAGTCAAGTGGGGCCGGGGGACTTTATGAAGATGTCTCAGCAACGGTGATGGGCTACAGGAGAAAATGAAAGAAATAAAGACATATACCGAGAAAAGAGGTGTAAGTCTGCACACCATGCCAGGAAGGGCAAGTTTGGCAAGGAGCATCAAAGAAATACTCCTTTCTACTCACTTAGAAATGAGAGTCACATAAGTGAACTTACTCAGACAAGGTCTCCTACACCAGGGGTTCGCTGGAATGAAAGTAAGAGAAATCTGATTTCTAAGAATGTAGATTTTTTAACAAAAAAAAAAATTGTAGTGCAAGGAGATGTTTCAGTGGGTAAAGAGCTTGTATTGAAAGCATGAGGCACTTTTGGATCTCCAGTAACCATGTAAAAAGTGAGACATCGCATTCCCAGCACTAGGTAGTTAGAGACAGGTGGATCCTTGGGCGTTTGCTGGCAAATCTAATCTAGCTGAAATGGCAAATGTGCAGTTCAGTAAGAGGACTACCTCGAAAGATAGGGTAGAGAGCAATAATAGAAGATGACACCAAACAGTGACTTCTGTCCTCCACACATATGTTGCTGCACACACAAACACATACATAGTGCACACATAACACACAAAAGACTTGAAGACAGTGGTGCTTCCTGCAATCATCAAGTAACTTCTGAGGCCCTTCGTGAGCCTTGGAGTAAAGACATTTCTTTTTGGGCAAAGAAAATAAATGTCAGCTTTACCAATTTCTTCTTTCATATGTCATCTCATTCTGCCCAATTTGTTTCTTTTTTCTCTCCTCCTTATAATCTGCATGGGTCAGCCTCATTAGTTAAACATTCCTCCACCCAGTGCCTTTAGGAGGACAGAGGTTGCTTCTGACTTTGGGGTTTTCTCTTCCTGTAAGTATGTTCTTAAAAACTATATTCTTCCTTCATATCAAAACCCACTCCATTTTTTTTCTAATTTTAGTTTCCCTCTGTGAAGGAACCTACAATCAAACTTTTGGCATATAAATATATCACAGAGCTTTTCATTTTATGAATGCTGCTGTTGAATTTGGGCATATAATATGGGGAGTTTCAGAACTTTTTGTAGCAATATCATTCTCTTCCTGTCCTCTTTCTTTCACACCGCCCAATAACTCTACTTCTATTCCTGCATATACAAATGCCTGGGTGTTCAGTATTAGGTTATATGCTTCATTGAGGGGGAGATAAGGGTTTAGTGAATTGGATTTCAGTTTTAAAAAAGTATTTTGTTTGGACTTGGCAGCTAAGGACCAAACACTAGACCGGTGAAAGATGTGTAAATCACAGAACATAATTTTATTTCTATTCCTCATGACACACACTGTATATATGTGAACTAAATTGAAAGAAATCACTAGCTGCTCCGCATCTTGAAGATGTTGGGGGATTTGTGCCTAATTACATCACAAAACAGGAAAACTTCTCACTATTCCTTTTGAGTCTTCAACAGTGAAAAGTGTGAGAGTCATGGCTGCAAAGATGACAAAGGATAAGAAGGGAAAAGCGCAAACCAAGCTTAGCTGAAGGTAAAGGCAGAGCCAAGAGGGAATGGACACAGCTTAACAATTCCTTTCAGCATCTATTGATTGTGGCAGGGCAGCGCCTGTTCAATCTTAGATAGCTTATTTCAGTGAAAAATTTTTGACTTATGGAATTTCAGACTTAGAATCAGAAGTGACTAGAACTAAACTCATTCATTCAGAATTTTAAGTTACCTTGTTAGTGAGTCTTTTGTCAACTTAACACTAACTAGAGACACCTGCCGGAAGAGGGAACTTCAATTGAGGAAAGTTCCTCAATTGGGCGTTCTGAACCATGACCATGTCTTGAGACATTTTCTAATTGTGGTCGATGGAGGGAGGGCCAGCCCACCTGTAGGTATATGGTTGCCATCCCTAGGCAGGTGGGGAGCTGGACTGTAACAGCTCTGAGCAAGCCAGGAAGAAGCAAGTCCAAGAGCAGCATCCCTCTGTGATCTCTGTTTCAGTTTCTGCTTCCACCTGGACTTTTGTATTCTGCAGTTAATAAACTGTTACTTGGAAGAGTAAAACTAAATGAACCCTTTCCTCTGGAGCTGATTTTGTTGTCTGGGGGTGTTAGTACTAGCAATATAAAGCAAAACTAAAACAGTATCGACTAAAATGTTTCCTTTGGTCTTCCTACAGCAAAGAGATGTACCAGAGACAGAGAGGCACCCATATGGAGATGAAGAGACTGGGTTGTACATCATAGTCTCACCAGGCATCTTGAAACTTACTTGTTGGTTTTATTACAAGTTAAACCAAGCTTGTTCTCTTGTGGATTTCTGTTTTAAGAAAAGTTCTTCATTTAACACAGAAATATGTTTTCATTCTTTTTACTTAAGTTATTGCCATTCTGTGTCAGGCCCCATACTGGGTGCAGCATGCTGTGCAGGGAAAGCTCCAAGAACGATGTGATCCATGGATCACCTGTGCTTTAATATCAAATAGTGCAGGAAATGTGCAAAGCATAGGGAGTATGAGTGGGGTTAGAAGAAAAAGCAGACCAGCTCTGAATAGATGAGTGCAGTGGATGGAGTAGGGAAGAACGTGAGGAATTCGGGGCTCAGGACTGATAGTGGCCATCCTGAGCATTCACAAATACTGGGACTCCAGAGCCCAGTGTGTGGCCACTCTTGCCATCTCAGTCTTTGAGGTGGAAGCAGGAATGTGGCTATAGTCAAGAGACCACACCCAGAGTAAGTCCCTATCTCAAAACTGCATAGTAAAATCCATCCATCATCTATGCCATTACATATACACACACATTCATGCATCTATAATATGATTCCCAAGAAATTCTGCTCAGTTTTATTATCTCTGATGAAAAATGTGATACTTTCACAGATACATTTAAAGTATAAATTATAATTTCCCACAGTAAATGTTATGTGTGGTATGTGCATCAGATTTTCAGTGGAAACAGTATGTCATTTCTTTCTC
Organism: Rhizomys pruinosus; assembly: GCA_009823505.1. Classification (NCBI taxonomy): domain Eukaryota; kingdom Metazoa; phylum Chordata; class Mammalia; order Rodentia; family Spalacidae; genus Rhizomys; species Rhizomys pruinosus. The sequence continues at coordinate 1,195,741 of VZQC01010626.1, read as the reverse complement.
TTCTAAGACTACTTAGGAGAACATTACCCTCCTTGCCCTTTTCTTTTTTTCTCTAGATGATATTATGGGAGTAGAATGTTCCAGACCCAAGGAACATCTTCATGAACCAGCATAACATATACAAGGAAGGGCAAGTTGTTTCTTGGAGCACCAACAAGAAGTCATGAAGGAATGAAGATGACAGGCAAACATAGAGCACTTGCCTGGGAGAGCCGCTCCATTCAGCCTTTTACTTTTTTCCTAGTCCTGACATTGCTTCTAAAGGAAGATGCCTATCACGGCCCTCATTTTTTAGGAAGCCAGAGATCACACAAGAATAACAACTGTTTTGGAATTTTCAAATAAGATTAAATTTGTGGAACCAGGATTCAAACACAGGGCTGTAGTCCCCCCCCACACACATCACACATTCCCCTGATGAATGTTACATGTGTTAAGACCTGTGTCCTCACCCTCTGCATTGTACTTCAATAGCATGTGATCTGGTAATACATGAAAAACCAGAAGATATGAAAACCATTCACTACAAAGTTGAACATATTCAAAGACCTGTCAAGGAATTCTATGAAGATGATAAACATCTCCTAGGAAAAATAATAAAGATGCATCATAGATTCATCTGCAAACTTTTATTAATTCCAAAGGTAATCTGGAGATTTCCCAGAATGACATGTCATGACTCCGCGATCAACATGCGGAGTTTTAGACCAAAAAGCCGCCCGCAGAAGCCCGCTACCAGCGGAGACACCGGTGCACCGGTACACCAGCCGCCGAGCTCACAGATGCGAACCGCTAGAACCCTGTGTTGTCTTTACTCCAGGATTATTCATCTCTCTTTGTTAAATGCACCAAAACCAGCATTTTGAAATGTTGTTTTAGGCCCAAGAGCCCAGCCTGTTTCAAAAGGAAGGCACTGTGGTCAAGTCAGAGAAGAATAGAAAGCATAGACATTGGGCCTTCTTAGAACAGAGTGCATGTGAGGAGCCCGTGGGTCCCGTATGACCACCTAATTGCTTTTCCTAAGAAACCAGAGAGGTTACATACTGGACACCACAATATACCTATAATATACTACTATGTTATCCACCTTAATAATAGTTGATCTACAATATAGATCCATATATGTATATCAGAATACGACGGAGACAATGATGTATATCGTTATTATGAATTCATAAAGATACTAATGTTATATGAAAGAAGATATATGGTGTGAGTGAAGGATATATTTATGAGTGCATAAAAGTTGGAACACCATCACAGTGAAATGGAGGCCATATAAATGCGTACTTAGATAGCTGCAAAATAATATGTTATATGTAAGGAAGTCATTGCTAAGATAGTATATAACTAGAACTGTAGTAAGGCTATAAATGGGTTATATTAAGCTAATACTCAGACAGAGTATTATAGGTATTATACTATCTATATATATATATATAAAGAAATGCAATCCTATTAATACAGGGTACCATTTAATTTTGATATGTATATTGATGCCAAAAAAATACATAATGCTAAAACATGCCTTTTTCACTTTACAATGTATCATAGAGAGTTTGTATCTCACTACATCTAAGTGCACTTTTTTGTGAAGAACATCCAACTAAATGGATATATCAAATTTAATGAAATATTATTCACAGTGGTCAATGTTTGAGCTTTTAAATTTTTCATAAACAATCAATTCAAATTGGTAAAATCACTTTCAAAAGTTATACCAAGTTAGTATAATGATCAAAATTTTATGAGGTTCGTAATTTTATAGTGTGTTTCTATTTTTTTCTTTTTAAATTTTTATTTTTAAGCCAATTTTTACTCAAGCTTTTTGCATTTCATACATTTCCCAATAAAATCTAGACCTGTTCTCCCTTCCTTGCCTCCCCCCACCCCGCCCTGACCCCACCAGAGCTCATGCATCCTGCCAAACATTTGTTTTTAATCTTTTTCTCAGTCTCTTTTAAAATTTTCGATGCAAAATTTACTGTTTCAGGCAGAAGTTCACCATTTCAGTCATCTCTTTGACCCAGTCATTTTCGTTGTTGTTGTTGTTGTTCCTTCCAATTTGCATTACTCCAAAATTTGCATATATGCATGCCACACATATATCAAGATTATGATATCATAGATTTTAGCATCTTCATCTTATGATTTTTTTATTATCATTATTATTTATTATTATTGTTTTTCTTTCTTTTTTCTATTTTTAATAATTTATTTCACTATAATCCATAATATTTTATTTGTTCTCTTTCATGGATGTTTCTTTATACATTAATCATCCATATTTTAAGTATAAAATTATACCATCTATGCATTATTTTATACATATATGGCTTGTGTAGATCTAGCAACTAAAATTAGCAAAATTATACCACTATTTTGAATATCACTCTTATTAGCGATCCAGTCATGGGAAATGCAGAGCTAACAGACACACAATACTGATAGTGTATGAAAAACAGAAATTAAAGTCCGTACCCTATCATATTCCTAGTTTAGACATACAGTTTAATCAAAATGTTATAAAAAGAGTATTCTAATATTGTTACAATATGGATATCATATATCAGAAACCTAACAGATAAGTTGAAAAAAGACAAACCCATACAAATACAAGAAGCAAATAGAACTCTAAGTAGAGAAGAACAGAAATGAAACTCCCCACGCCATATCATAGTTCAAACTCTAGATGCCCCAACAAAGACAAAATTCTGAAATTCACATGAGAAAAACAAATTACATATAAGGGGAAACCAATCAGAATTACAACTGACTTTTCAGTGCAAACTATGACAGCAAGAAGAACGTGGAGCAAAGCATTCCTAGTGTTAAAGGACTATAGGTTCCAATCCAGGTTACTGTACCCAGCGAAAATGTCAATTATAGTTGAAGGAGAGTGAAAAATCTTCCATGACATAAAAAAGATGATAGAATATATGTCTGGAAAACCAATCCTTCAGAGAATAATTGAAGCAATTCAAATGACAGAAGAGAGGAGCAGCTATCCTTCGGCACCTAGAAAGAGAAATTAATAAATGCATAAGTGCAGAAGTAGAAATCTAGACCAAAAATGCAAATGGATAATAAAGTGAAAGGAAACAGGAAACAGCATATATCTTTCAATTATATCATTAAATATTAATGGACTAAACTCTCCAATCAAAAGATAGAGCCTGGGAGAATGGGTTAGGAAACGGGACCCATCTATATGCTGTCTACAAGAAACATATCTTGCCAGGCATGGTGGTGCACACCTTTAATCCTAGCACTTGGGAGGCAGAAGCAGGCGGATCTTTGTGAGTTCAAGGCCAGCTTGGTCTACAGAGTGAATTCCAGGACAGCTGGGGCTACAGGGAAGCCTTGTCTCAAAAAGACCAAAAAAAAAAAAAAAAA
>VZQC01010626.1:1164858-1191541 GCA_009823505.1 Rhizomys pruinosus | reverse complement strand
ATATATAATTGATATATATCAAAATGTAAAAATTTTATCCAAGTAGAAAGGAGCTGAAAATGATATACAATTCTCAGCTCAAACCATGAGGAAGTTTTTTAGGTGGTCAATTTCACAGGGCTAGTTGATGAACTCTGGAGATGAATGAAATAGTCAATGTAAGGATAATGGAGAGGGACCAAAGGAATCAAAATTGCAATTGAGATGAAATTTACTATGCTTTTTAAAATTTTTTTTTTCAATGTTAGGGATCAGTTCCACAGCCTTGAGTATGCTAAGTGATTGTTCTATCACTTAGCCACATGCTCACCCTAAGAGATTATCTAAATTAATAAAGACTGCAAAAGGGGAACCAGCTGAAACTGAGGAAAAAAAGGAGTTAGATTATTAAGAGATCAAAGGAGCTGTTGAGAACTCAGAGGAAGTATGACATGAATTTGACAAGAAATGTTTGGTAAAGTGAAAGACTGCAGAGAGCATTGGGATTACTTGAAGCTATGGGAACCTTCGAGTTTTCTGTTTCTAGCCACATAGAAAGATGTTCCCTGGAGAATTTAATCTATTTTTAACTGGATTTCGCTTTCAATGAAATATACTGTTAAGATAGTTTTACATTCTCTAAAAAATATAGCAACTGGTAGAGGTCTCTTAGGTAAATGTCACCATGATGTGTATCTACTTAGGCAAATGAGAAAGAAAGACATTTTTGTAGATTATCAAAATGTCATAATGTAATTATATTGAAATTGTCTCCTACGATTCAGTAAGATTTCTATCTTCCACTTTGTTCTGGGGAATAAATGGCCACAATAAAGTTCTTGAAGCGATCTCACTAAATATGACAGTAAAAACAAACAAACATAAGTTAAGGAAAACAGGGTAAATTAAGACTTTCACCCAAAGAATTCAACAAAAAGGCCTATTATTCAGTTCTAACTCTCTGAAAGTCTTCTTCGTAGTTTGGCTTGAGAACTAAACTGTATTAAATCAGGGATGATATTTACTGTAGGAAAGTCTTAGTATAAACAAGTTCATTAAGATTTCAGGGGCCTTTAACACCTCAGTAACAGCTTGCCCGAAGGTTAACATTTATTGTTTTGAATTGCCAGCATTTTGCTTTTATGGGAAACATTTATATGCTAAATTGCCTATTATGTTTAACTCTACATCCCCATTTAGCAGCAACTGAAATAACATTTGACTATAAGTGTTTGTATTTTATTAGTGTTATGCCAGATTTCCTAATAGCTCAAAATTCCTAAAGGCTGAATTTCATTGCATCTCCTTCAAAAGGTGCATGCCTGAAACGATTTTTTACAAATACTGCATTTGAATAGACTTGAAGTTTTCAGAGTTGGATCATCAGTAAAACCGGAAAAAAATTACTTCATTTGATTTTACCCTTAAGCAAATCATAAGTGACACATTTAAGCAATTATATGGAGAAAATAAAAGTACAATCTAACTAATGACTACTCTTTTCTTAACAATTTCAGAGTAAATCAGTAGGAAACTCCAGGGAAATGTATGTTCAGCAATGATATATTATTATAAGCATTCTCAGAGCCACATAAATTTGCCTGGTATTTCGGTGGTACATCAGTGAGTTCACAACTATATTGACTATGATATAGTATTTCAAACTTTGACAAAGGACCTTCACTTTAAAATTTGTATTTAATGCACTAATGTAGAAAAATTATTTATTAAAGGCAATAATTTAAAATTTGAATTATTTTTTTACTCAAATGTATAGTCTTCATGTTGGTGTAGAGCAAGAATAAAATATTTTGCATTTGGGAACCATTAAAGTACCTAGCATTTATAATACTACTTTAAAATATGCTTTATTATATTTTTATTCAGTTTTTGAGTTTTTCAAATATTTTATACTTTGAAGTTATTTACAGCTCTCCCTTAGCCATATTTTCCGCACTATCCTATTCCAATTAAATCTATCTATCTATCTATCTATCTATCTATCTATCTATCTATCTATCTAGCATCTATCTATCTATCTACTCTATAGGCTGTATTTTTCATATATACACACATATATCAAACACAGCTTATAGTGTCTGATTTGTATACCCAAATGGCAATGTGGGTCCATCCACTGAACCCACTAAGAGTCCTGTTACTGTAGGCCATTGTTCTATACAAGTCCAAATCAGAAAAATAAATTCCAGCATAGATATTGAGAGATGGGTAAGAAATACAAACACAATTCAAAATCTGGTTTGACATTTATATATCTTTTTAAATGTATATTTTAAGATTTATGTAATATTTTTAAATATTTTTAAAATGTTTGTTTGCGTATGGGTAGGTACATGTGACTGAAGGCACCCACAGAATATGAAAGGGCATCAGATCTCTTAGAGCTGGAGTTACAGTAGGTTGTGACCCTACTGGTGTGAATGATTAGAAACAAACTCAGTTACTCTATAAGAGAATTTTGCACTTTTGACTACTGGGACATCTCTCTAGACCCCATATTTATTTGGTTCAGATGTATGTTTGTATATATGTATGTATATGTGTGTGTGTATGCATGTTCCATGGTGAGGAATTGGAAGAGAGTGTGTTTGCTTCCTCAATCTTTTGGGTGCCAGAAATCAGTCTCGGGTCCTCAGGCTTGAGTGCAATCTTTACCTGCTGAATCATCTCACCATCTATTCAAAATCTTTTTCTTTTCCATTTAAAATGTATTAGATTTGGAAAAGTGGAAAACATTAGACTTACAAATCAAGTCAGAACTTTAAAAAAAGTTTTGCATGTACACACATGCTATGAATTACATCTTATTACACTGATGATAATTTTCTTTCTGAAATCAAGACTCCTATGAGGACACTTTGCTTTCCATCAAGGTTTAAAGTATTAGATATCTGAGTAAAATTAAATAAATTATACCCCATATTTCTTGAGTTCTCTGTATGTATCAATACTATGCAGGCTTACAATGGACAGATTCATCACCACCATAGCATCTTTTAAGTCTTCAGTTTTGTAACTGACATTTAATTCAGGTGATGTTTACCCATACCTAGTTCAAACCATAAGCACTGAATTACTGGAATTTGCTTTTTTAATTTTATTTTTAAGCATGGGCCCATGACAGAGACAATCTAGTTAAGGAAGAATCTTATATTTGGTGGAAAGAAACTTCTAATTACCCTTTGCAACAATTAGTCAAACCTGATAAGTTATTTCAATCACTTAGCTACAATGATAATAGCTACTAGTCTAAGAAATCCAAAAGGCCAGAACAGCAAAGAAAGGAGCGGAAACAACCTATTTGAAGTCCTGATAGTAACATGGACTATCATATCTAGACAACCCTGAAACTAACCATAACTCCCATAGTATATATACTATTTTAAGAATCACTTTGAATTGTATTCCCTCATTTTCTGTTGCTTATATATCGAAAAGTTTTTACCAGGGATATCTTTATTCCACTTCAGGTTTCTTTGGATGGTGCTAATAGGAAAAAAAAAAAAAACTTTTTTTTAAGAAAAATAAGATATTTTAGTATAGCTACACCTGCTTTTTTCTTAGTTCTGCTGAGTTAGGTTCATCTAATAGCTAGTATTGTTAATGACTAAATTTAAAATGAAAAATGTGAAATGAGGAAATGGAGAGATGACTTAGAGATTAAGATCACTGGCTGCTCTTGGAGAAGACATGGGTTAGAAACTCAGCACCCATATCGCAGCTAACAACAATCTGTAACTCCAGTTCCAAGGGATCTGACCCCCTCTTGTGGCCTCTGAAGGCACTTCAGGAGACCGTTGAATTTACATGCATGCAGCCATAACACTTACATACAAAATAAAAGCCAACAAAATTTAACAAAAAGAAAATTGTCAAATAGAATATAGTATTACTAGTTTATAAAATCAATTTATTTAGACATGTACTTTACATTTTCAAACAAGTCATCAAAAATAATTCCTGCACCAGGTGTTTGCAATGATAGTTACCACGTAGAATACTGCAGAAACTCAGACTTGATAACTGAGTATCTTTGCTCATTACCCTTTATATCCTTATCCTTTATATACTTTGAATTTATTTGTCTGGTTTGAACTTGTATAGAACAGTGGCCTACAGTAACAGGACTCTTTGTGGGTTCAGTGGATGGACCCACATTGCCATTTGGGTATACAAATCAGACACTATAAGCTGTGTTTGATATATGTGTGTATATATGAAAAATACAGCCTATAGAGTAGATAGATAGATAGATGATAGATAGATAGATAGATAGATAGATAGATAGATAGATAGATAGATAGATAGGTAGATTTAATTGGAATAGGACAGTGGGGAAAATATGGCTAAGGGAGAGCTGTAAATAACTTCAAAGCATATAATTATCCTTTATATACTTAGTCTGATTTTTCTCATAAAACTTGACCTATGTTAGTTGATTCTCTTCCATTGAGCAAGCATGACACTTTTAAAAAAGAAAATTGTTAATTCATTCCTTAATGCTAAGCTTTTTTTTTTTTCATTTGCTTTAGGTTCCTAACAGCAAGCATAATGCATTGCATATAGCAGAGCTGTACCATTGTTTTAAAGGTGAGATGAATGCATAAGCTCTAAGATAGGACTATGGACATTTACTTGGGAGATCTACCTAAGTGTCTGATCCAACCTAGAAGAGCTCCTTGTTTCTCATCTTCAGTCAGCCCAAGACTTGCAAAGGAACAACTTTGAACCATTCTTTTTCAAAATATTTTTTCTTCTACAACTTGTGAGAGATCAAAATAGTTTTAAACAAGGTGTTTTACAGCTCATTGAAAGATTTGGTATTTAAACAACTAAGAAATCAGTTACATTTAAAAAGAAAAAGAGATGTGGAGATGACTCAAAGATGAAGAACACTTCTTGTTCTACCAGAGGACACAGGTTTGATTTCCAGCACCCACATGGCAGCTAATAACCATATATAACTCCAATTCCAGGTGATCTGGCATCCTCGTCTGCTCTCTGCAGGGTTTTGCATTCATATTTTATTTTATTTTATTTTATTTTATTTTATGTTACATTATTTTATTTTATTTTGCTTACATACATGCAGGCAAAACACTCACATACACAGAATAATAACAAAATAATAAAAATATATTTTTTAATTTTTCATTGAAATTTTGTGCATTTCATACATTTCTTAATCTACTTTAGCCCCATTCCCACTTCCATGCTCCCTCCCAAGAGCTTGTGCATACTGCCCTACATGTCTTGCATCTTTTTCTCAATATTTAAAATTTTTTTCTATGCAGAAGTTTACTGTTTTGGGCAGAAGTTTACTGTTTCAGTCAGTTCTTTGAACAAGTCTATTTTANTATATATATATATATTCCACACATATACCAAAATTGCAACCTCTGAAAATAAACTATAGGTTAATTCTAAAACATGTTTAGGGACACATATTTAACAGTATAGTCACATGCAGGTAAAAAGAAATACTAATTTACATTCCTAAATTAAATAGCAATTTGATGTATATTTTGATCTAATTTTATAGTAGCAGCAGGTATTATATTTATTAAAAGAGAACAATAAAATTACTCAGTTTGCCTTACACATAAGGATTTGGTGCTAGGATCCACAAATTAGGGACACCATAGATCATTTGTTTTTCTGGGACTATGTTACTTCACTTACCATAGCATAGGGGTTCCATGACTTTGCATTCGCACCAGCACTGAATGAGTGTTCCTCTTTCCTCACAATCTCTGCAGCATTTGGTATCATTTAATTTCTTGTTCATAGCCAGTCTTACCCAGGTGAGATGAACTCTCAAAGTGGTTTTAATTTGCATTTAGTTAAGAAAAATAAATGTCTTTAATTTTTAAATAAATTTACGGGGTTGGAGAAATAGCTCAGTACTTGCTACTCTTGGAGAAGACTTGAGTTTAGTTCTCAACTACCCTCATTGGCTGACAGACATCTACAACACCAGTTTCTGTATATTCAGTGACCTCTTCTAGCCTCCATTGGTATCAGGCAAATATGTGATTTATAAACATGCAGGCAAATACATGCACATAAAATAAAATGCTAATAAATAAGATTTTTTTCTTTAGGAATAGAATTACATAACAGCAATTCAGTGTGTGAAATAGATCATTCAAATTAAAATTAAATTATTCAAACACAGCTATGGAAATTGTGGAATTCAAAGTACACTTAAAACATTCTATGCTGAGTGTTGTATTGGGAGGTGAGCAGCATTCCGTTTGTAATATAGCCCATTGTAAATCTTTATTTTTTTTTCTTTTTTTCATGTTTTATGAGTATGATGTACTGTTTCCATGTACGTCTGTGCACCCATGTCGTGCAATGCAGTGGAGTTCAGAAAAGGGTGTCGGATTTCCCTGGATCTGGAGTCAAACACGGTTCTCAGCTGCCATGTTTGTGCTGGGGATCAAACCCGGGTCCTCTGCAAGACCAGTCAGCGCTCATCACCACTAGGCCATTTCTCCAACCCAGTTCACTGTAAATCTTATGACAAAAATGCAATGGTTCCTGTAAAATTACTCTCTGCAGAATATGCATTATATTGCTTGACTTCTACCATATGTACTTCATTCTTTCAAGTTTATATAGAGCTTTTAGTATATTTTCCTTGTTTAATCTCTATGAGCTCAATCTCTAAATTTAAAATAAGGTAAATCTTACTATGGAGATCTAATATAAACAGCCTTTTCAGAAACTAAGAATTTATTGATGATTTATTCTGTGGTTCATATAAATTTTGCCTTGTCATTAATAACAGTTTGATAAATAGCCACATCCATGTGATTCTTTCCATATGTTCGATTATTTAATAATGCAAAAATACAAAGACCTACATAAGTCAGCTTGCCCAGCAGGGCGCACACTGGTCTTGTGCTGTGTAGTGCGCGTCTAACTCCTCCCACGTCACATGCTGGGACAGGAAGGTTGGAAGGACCTGGGCGATACTAGGCCTCCAGGGGGCACAGGGGTCCCCAAAGCACCCAGTCAGGAAGGCCTCACCTGGTCTTTTGCAGGTTGGTGTTCTGCAGGACATGGGTGAATTCTGCTCGCCCAGCAGGGCACATACTGTTCTTGTGCTGTGTGGTGGACACCTCTTCTCTTTTAAGGCTATTTTCTCAAAAAAGACCAAAAAAAATTAGCCCATTGTGATTAAACTTCAGGTAACATTTATTAGAAAGTTATTTGGGAGTATAATATATTTTATATCTTGGACAATTACCTGATAATCAAATTTCTGGCTTACATTTTTGAGGTATTATTCCGTGATCAATTTTCCCTGTCATGAGAAAGCAGCTCATTATGGGAGTGTATCAAAACATAGAACCATTCACCTTGTGGCTTCTAAGTGAAAGAATGAGAGAAGGATTCATGATCCATAGTCCTCTTCAAAGGCATAACCAAATTCTTTGAGGCCTCTAAGTTTTAAAGCTTCTAGCACTTCTTCCAAACACCTCTGTGGAACAAGCATTTAAATCATGGGATTTTGGAGGACATTCAAAAAACCAAACTATTATGTAGATGGGTACAAGGCCAGGAAACCATTTCCCAAAAGTAGTTTTGCTATTTTCCATTTCTTTCAGCGTAATTATGAGAGGCTTACTTGCAACATATCTTTGCCAACATAAGATATTTTTTTTATATTTTTAACTTTAATTCTTCTACAATGTGCACAATGCCATCTCATTTTCCTTTTAACTGAAATTTCCTTCATAAATAACAAGGTTGATCATTGTAGTAGACAGCATGATGGTCTATGAAAAATATATGTGTGTGTGGTTTGATAAATATCCTACATAGGCTCATGCATTTGTTTTATTTTAATTTACTTTCATTTATTTCATTTTTTTAACAGGAAGTAATAAGTTTTATGTACAAGCATCCTTCATGTAAAACCAACTTGCAAGCAATTGTGCCCAAACCCACACAGCCCAAGGCTCCCACCATCCAGCTGGAGGGGCTTGTATATACAATCAAGTTGATCAAATAAGCGTCCAGTCTATATTGCTGTAGTTTTACCATTCACACTAATCACAGCCCTTACATTCTACCACGCCCCCTCTTCCGCAAATTGTTCCCTAGGCTTAGAAAAGGAGCACAGGTGGACGAGAAGCAAAACAGTCTACTTTCTCTCGAGATGTCGTTTTGGACTCTAACCAGTTCTGGCTGTTTCTTTTCATGGGCTGACAGTTTGTTCAGGAATAACCTTTCAATCTTACGAATGAAGCACAGGCAATTAGATATATAGATATTTAAACATTGCTAATTATTATGGTACGTTACTATTTTTTTAAAGGCATGCACCACCATACCCAGCTTAAAGACAGTTCTTAGCCGCCATGTGAGTGCTGGGAATTGTACCCTGGTCCTCTGCTAGAGTAATTGGTGCTCTTAACTGTTGAGCAATCTCTCCAGCCCTGGGGCTCATGTATTTGAACACTTGGTACCCGGATGGTGGCATTGTTTTTGAAGGTGACAAAGACTTGTTGGAAAAATTATGTCACTGGAGACAAACTTCAATAATTTATGGCCAGATTTCCCTTCTTATTTTCTGTCTGTTTTCTGTGTGAAGATGTGCCTATCTGCTAGTCTGGCCTCTTTCTCCTTTGCCATAACTTTCTTCACCAGTGTGGTGGACTGCATTTATTCTGGAACTGTGGAACTATAAACCGAAACAAGCACTATATTTGAGTTACTTTTAAATTAGTCAGGATAGTCTAACACAGCAAAAGAAAAGAAACTAAAAGATACATCTAAATCTGATTTCCAACAAAATGTTAATATTAAAATATGTTCTCTTCATGGTAGAATGAACTAGCAAAAATATGTTCTCTTCATGGTAGAATGAACTAGCAAATTGCATGACTGTCTCTCTGCAATTTATTTTATTTTAATTATACAATATTTTATTGATGTTTTGCATATTTCATACATCATTTCTCATTCCCGTTTAGACATATTTCCCTTTCCATGGCTCCACACCCCCATTCATGCATTCTGCTATACATGTCTTGAAACTTTTTCTCAGTCTTTTTCTCACATTTTCCCTTTAATTTTATATCACTTCAGAGTATGCATGCTTATCCTCCACCCATATAGCAAGATTACAAAATCTGAATATAAGTGGTAGGTTAGTTCTCAAGCACATTAAGGGATTCACCATTTAACCATACCACTGCATTCATATAAAAAGAGATATAACATAGATGATGCTTAGTTTGATTTGCAGCAAATGAGGGACACCATATGTCATTTCTTTTTCTGGGACTGTTAGTTTACTTAACATAATGTCTTTTCCATCCATTTACCTGCAAAATTCATGATGCTGTCTTTCTTTACTGCTGCCTAGAACTCCACTGTGTAGATGTCGCACATTTTCTGTTTCCACTCCTTGGTTAAGGGACATTTGAGTAACTTCCAGCTTTTTGCTATTGTGAAGAGAGCTGCAAAAAACATAGATGTGCATGTGTCTCTGCAATAGTCTGAGTCCTTTTACCGGAGTGGTAAAACTGGTTAAGGTAGTAGGCTCATTTTCAGGGATCTGAGAGTTCTCCACACTGCTTTCCATAAGTGGTTGCAGTAGTTTGCACTCCCACCAGCAGTGGATGAGTGTTTCCTTTTCCCCACAAACTCTCCAGCATTTGGTTTCATTTGTTTTCTTAATCTTTGCCAGTCTTACGAGGTAAGGTGAAATCTTAAGCTGGTTTTAATTTGCATTTCCTTGACTATTAGAGACATTAGACACTTTCTGAGATGTTTCTCAGCCATCTTCACTTCTTCATCTATGAATTCTCTGATCAGCTCTTTACTCCATCTTTTGATAGCATCATTTGTTTTCTTGATCCTTTGGTTTTTGAGTAATGTATGTATTCTGGATGTTAATGCTCTATCTTATTTATCACTGGTGAATGTTTTCTCCTACTCTGTGGGTTTTCTCTTCTTTTCATTGATTGTTTCTTTTGCTGTACAGAAGCGTTTGAGTTTAATGTGGTCCCATTTTTCTACTGTTGACCTTGTTTCCAATGCAGCGGCTGTCTGATTTAAAAAGTTTTTCATACACCCATGTATTGTAGTTTACTGCCGATATTTTTTTTCCATCATTTTCAAGGTTTCTGTTTTCACATTGAGGTCTTTGGTCTGTTTGGAGTTCATTGTTGTGCATGGTAAAAAATAGAGGTTAGATTTCATATTTCTTTTTTTTAATAATTTATTTAATTTTTTATTGATGCTTTGTGTATTTCAAACATCATTTTCCAATTCAGCTCAGGAATATATCCCCTTCCATTCCCTCCACCACACCCCTACCCATCCTAGATCATGCATTCTGCCGTAACTTTTCTGCATCTTTCTGTTTTGCTTTGTTTTGTTTTGTTTTCCTTTTTTTTTTTAACAATAAGTGATAATTTGTGAGTACAAGCATCCTTCATGTAAAACCAATTTGCAAGCAGTTGTGCCCAAACCCAAGCAGCTCATGGGTCCCACCATCTAGCAGGGGGGGCTTCTATGTTCAATCAAGTTGATCAAATGAGTGTCCAGTCTATATTGTTGTAGTTTCACCATTCACCCCAATCGCAGCCCTTACATTCTACTGCGCCCCCTCTTCTGAAGATTGTTCCCTAGGCTTAGAAAAGGGGCAAAGGTGGATGAGAAGCAAAGCAGTCTACTTTCTCTCGAGCTGTTGTCTTGGTCTCTAGTCAATTCTGGCTGTTTTCTTTCATGGGCTGCCAGCTTGTCCAGGCATAACCTTTCGATCCTACTAATGAAGCACATGCAATTAGATATATAGGTATTTAAACAGTATAATATATAGCCTTTCGATCCCCTATAATGAACACGTGCAATTAAATAGGTATTAACATTACTAATTGTTATGGTAAGGTTACTTAGGTATAGACACAGATATGGATGGTATGTTTAATCCATGGATCATTTTCTTCTGTTAAGTATAACAGGGTCTTTGTGTGGTTTATAACATCTAACCATTAGAGGATGTAAGCTTGTGGCATCAGCCGTGGGTTACTACCTCCAAGGAGAAGGAAGAGCTAATGCAAATTAAATTTGGGATATATAGACATATGGCTGCCACTGCTGCACAGTATTTCCAGGCAGATGAGGTGTAGCTGGTGTTGCGGAGGAGTCTTTCTTGATTCAAGGAGACCTCATATTTGCTTTATTGGTATAGTGGCCTTTGATAACACCTCTGGCATTCCAGAGACCATCCATATGCTTGCAAGTGCGGTCTCCATACATCTTTCCCATTTTTATATCAGGTCTTCAACAGCAGGGCTTTATTGCTCCTCCTTCCTGCAGATATCCCAGTTTGGAGGCAGGAAGCCTTTACCTTTTTTGAGGGCTTGGATCCCCTGGCCAATATCTCCTTGGTAGAATAATCCATTGTTGATGTCAGAGCTCCTGTATTAATATATTTGCTTAAGTGCATGCTTAAGGAAACTTTAGTATTATATTTGTGTTTCTGCATAGAGAATAATCTTTTCAACAGTTTCTATGTCCACTAGTCAATTAAAGAAGGCAGTTTTACTGATTTACAAGAGAATACCTCTATAAAAGCTGGCTCAAATCTACAGCTGGAGAAGACATCATCATCATATATTTCTCCTTTTTCTATTGGGGGGGGAGTTAAGAAAATCTTCTTGTATTAAAACTTTTGCAGCACCTAGAAGATAAGTTCATTAGGATTCATTAAAATGTTGTTACTAGTAGGATCCGAGAGGGGCCTGATGTCTGCCAGCAATCTGAGGCATTTCTTCCCTTCAATGCCCAGAGGAGTCAATCCTACTGCTGGCACTTTCTGGTACATCTCTCACTGCAAAGCTGCATTTTCTTTCTCAGCCATTAAGTTGGTGATACTCTGGCCTGTTGGAATAAAATCCTTTCCCATATTAGTTTTAAGATTTGGATGAAGGTTTAACAAAAAGTTTGCTTATCATATCTATATCCCCACTTTTTTATTTATTGTTTTTGTTTTGACCATGAGTCTCTAAAAAAGCAGAGTTTTTATTTTTAATTATACCTATAGGGTGGACACACATATTTCATCAAGTTCACCCATGCTGTTTTGGTTATGTATGTGATTAACTTGGGAAACAAATTTATTTTTAAATTAAATCATCCTATAGGTGAAAAGAGATTGCTCCAGTTGATACTATATGACAGCAAAATTATAGAGAACATTTGTTTATATCCAATCCAGAGTAATTGTTATACAATTTTTAATTAAAGCTATTGTGGACAACAGCAATTTATATCACCATTAACTCAATGCATTACGTTTTATCAGCCTTCAAACCATGTTGTTTAATATGCATACATCTCACTTTCACTTAAGTCCCAAAACCACCATGTTATCCTGTAGACAGATCTGGGCCACGACCTGATACTTGTGAACTCACCGTCCAATCAATATGCACCAATCGACACCACCATCCTCTGTCCCCTCCCACCCCTCCCCCCCTCGAGTCACCATTTCAGTCAGTTTCTGATGCAATCTTTCTGTTGTTTTCTTTTAATATGCATCCCTCTCCAAAAGAAATATTTATAACTGGTTATTGGTACTAGCACCACATAGAGAGATCCCTTGTCGTTTGTTTTTCGACTGAATTACTTCAATTAACATGATGTCTTCTAGCTCCATCATCCTTAACCTGAAAGTTCATGATGTTCTTTCTTTACCACTGCATAGAATTCCATTGTGTACATGTCTACATTTTCTCTATCCACTACGTCAGTTGAGGGGCATTTGGTTGATTCCCAGTTTTTTGTTATTGTGAACAGAGCAGCAATAAATATAGCTGTGCATGTATGTCTGCAGTAAGATGAGTCATGTGGGTATATACCCAGGATGGTAGGACTGGGTCAAATGGCAGGATCATTTGAGTCTTCAGGGTTCCCACGCTGTTTCATAGTGGCTGCACAAGTTACATTCCACCCAGCAATGGCATGAGTGATTCCCCTTTCCCACTACCTCTCCAGCATTTGGACATCATTTGTTTTTCTTGATCCTAGCCAGTCTTACTGGAGTAAGATGGTTTTTTATGGTTTTTAATTTGATTTCCTTAATTATTAGCGATGTTGAAACCTCTTAAGGTGTTTCTCAGCCATCTCTAATTCTCCTCTGTGAAGTCTCTGTTCAGATCTTTTGCTCCATCTTCTGAGTGATTCATTTGTTTTTTTTCTTCTTTGTTTTGAGTGCTTGTATTACTCTGGAAATTAATGCTTTTGTTGTGTATCTGCTGTGAAGGTTCCTCCCATTCTGTGGTTTTCTCTTCAGCTGAAGAAGGAATACAAGGAGACCTTCCATCACGATAGCCTCAAAACAATAAAATACCTAGAAAAAACCTAACCAAAGACACCAGGAATCTCTACAACAAAAATTTTAAATCTCTGAAGAAGGAAATTGAGAAGACTCAGGAGATGGACAAACCTCCCATGCTCGTGGATTGGGAAAATTATATAGTAAAAATGTCCATTCTACCTAAACTTGTATACAGATGTAATGAATCCCAATAAAAACCCAGAACTTCTTCACAGTTGAAAAAAAAATCCTCAATTTCATTTGGAAAACAAAAGACCTGAATCCAAAGCAACCTGGGAAAAAGAGCAAACAAGGGGGGATCTTTCAGACTTAAAACTATAACAATACTACAGGGCTATAGTCTCAAAAAACAGCTTGGTACTGGACAAAAACAGACCGGTTGACCAGTGGAACAAAATTGAAGATCCAATTGCAGCACATACAATTTCAGCCATCTCATATTTGATAAGGAGGCCAAGAAGACACATTGGAGGAAAGACAGCATCTTCAACAAGTGGTGTTGGCAAAACTGGATCACCACCTGTAGAAGAATGAAATTAAACCCCTACCTCTCACCCTGTACAAAAGTCAATTCCAAATGGATCAAAGACCTCAACGTGAAATCCAAAACTCTGGAGGTGATAGAAGAGAAACTTGGCAGCAGACTACAAGACGTAGGTGTAGGAAAAGACTTCTTAAATCAGACAGCAGCTGCACAAGAAATAAGGTCATCAATTGACAAATGGGACCTCATTAAACTCAAAAGCTTCTGTACATCAAAGGAAACAATAAAGGAAGTGAAGAGGTTCATATTTCTACAAGTGACAATCCAGTTTTACCAGCACCAGTTTTGAAGATGTTGTCTTTCCTCCATTGGGTCTTCTTGGCCCCCTTGTCAAATATGAGGTGGCTGAAATTGCATGTGCTCAGGTTTGGATCTTCAATTTTTTTTTTTTCCGATGATCTACTTTGTGCCAGTATCAGGATGTTTTTATTACTATATCCCTGTAATGTAGTTTAAAGTCAGGTATGGTTGTCCCCCTTGTGTTGCTCTTTTTGCTCAGGGTTACTTTAGCTATGCAGGGGCATTTGTTTTTCCACATGAATTTAAGGTTATTTTTTTTTTTTATTTTTATTGGTCATTTGTACAACTCACATAGTGGCTCCCAATAAAACCCAGTCCCCCTGCATGCCGCACATCAGAACTCATACCTTACAACATACAAAGCCCCATCCAGTCAAGCTACCAATCCTAGATGTCCCTCTGTGTAAAAGGATCCTCTGGGGGTCTAGTCAACATATATAGGAATCCTATGTAAGGCATATTCTTCCTTACTCAACTGAATTCAGTCACTTGCAGTGTTAAGTCCAGGGTCAGTCCCCCATTCATTTCCCTTGCTCCACTTTGAGACCTTGCCAAAGTTTGCATGGGTCCCCTGCCTGATACCTATCTTACACGTTTACCTGTGAAATCGTAATTAATTAATTAATTATGTGTAAGAATGTACTATCTGCATGTAGGTTTGTGCACCCGTGTCCTGCAATGCCACAGAGGCCAGAAGACGGTGTCGAATTCCCCTGGAACTGGAGTTCTCCTGGAATTGGAATTACAGACGGCTCTCAGCTGCCGTGTGGGTGTTGGGGATCAAACCTGGGTCCTCTGCAAGAGGAGTTTGGCACTCTTAACCACTAGGCCATCTCTCCAGCCCACATGTGAAATCTTACAGTAGGTTGTAAGTCACTGCTTCTCTACTTACATGTACCAGCCCCTGCTTTTGCAATGATCCCTGAGCTTTGAGTAGACGAGTTTTAATATAGGGGCCCAATCCAGGGATATACACTCTGGGGGCTCCCATTCTTCTAAGCCTGACTATTTGTCTCTTTATGATTACATCACATTCTATTGCGACAGGAAGCTTTATTGGTGAGAAATGAGGAATGCACTCATTTTCTCAACGCCCCTATTTTTGTGTGTAAATGTTCAATTGTAGATGTGTCTCTTATGAATGGGGATTTTTCAGATGTCCTGTGTCTCACCAGTTGTCGGATTCTGCAGTGGCCTCCCTCTTTTGCACGAGTGGCTTTTTTGATGCATGGCATATGGTATGCTTGTCTATAATTATAAGATTCCAGGGCTAGAGAGATGGCTCAGCGGTTAAGAGTGCTGACTGCTCTTGCAGAGGACCCAGGTTCAATTCCTAACACCCACATAGTGGCTATGAACCGTCTTTAACCCCAGGTCCAGGGGAATCCAATGCCCTCTTCTCACCTCCGAGGCATTGCACGACACAGGTGCACCAACCTACATGCAGACAGTACACTCATACACATAAAAAAAGAAAATAAAAAGAAAAATGTTTCCACAGTTAGTAAATGGTAAGAAATTTCATTTGTCTAGAGATGTTACCCCAATAGGCCTTTCTCTAGGCTCTATTTCATCTCCATCCCTGTGCATTTGGCTGAGATTATTATGGCTTCCATTTTTTTCCCATTGAAAAAGTTCTAAGACCAATTAGAGAGCTGTTGACCATCCCTTAAGACAACAGTGCCTTTACTGGACCAATAGAATTAATTTGCTGGCAGCTCATCAAGGTTGTTAGCATTTGATGATGGGTTGTACCATTGATTGTTTTTCTTTCATATCAGTGTGTACTTTGTGTAGCATTATGAACACTTAAATTCAGATAGAAAGTTTCCAGGTCAGTTCCTGTTCCATTAATTTTAGTCCTATCCCTGAAGCATGTCTTGTTCTGAACAGTAGGGTCTTATTTTCTATTTCTGGTATATAGTCAAGAGTTTTGGAGATAGCCTGCATTGTTTTGCAAGTTACAAGGATCACTTTTACCAATCATTCACAGGGAGGTATCTATCCTCTGTCTTTCACTGTGTCCCCTATCACATAGCCACCAGGTTGCACAACCTGTGCACTAATATTCAGAAAGTGTATCTGAATTTCTCATGGGGTCTTGTGAGCATCACATTATACTCTGGGTTTCCTAGCCTCTCAAGATCCAAATATCTCTATTCTTTACTCTTCCCTTACCAAACTCCTCCCCCCCCAGCCCCAGTATCCCCAGCATCCCCAACCTCCCTCCTCCTGACCTCCCCCTCTTCCCATCATACACCCTGTTTATCTCCCCTCATTTCCTCCATACCCCAACCCCCACCCACCTAACCCTCCCAGAAACATCTGTTCCTTACTGATCCACTGTTTAGGGATTTTTTTTCCTTTATTTCCATGTATCCTTTCCAATTCCTTGGCTCCTGGTGTCACATCAGGATATAGTCCACAAATGAGGGAGAATATACATCACCTGGTATTCTGTGTTACTTCACTCAGAATAATGTTCTTTAGTTACATATATTTACCTGTGAATTTCATAATTTCATCCTTTCTTACTTCTGAGTAGTACTCCAATTGTGTAGATGATTATTTTCATTGTCCATTCAATGGGTTTGTGACATTTAGGTTGTTTCCATTTCTTCGCTATTGTGAAGAAAGTAGCAACAAACATGAAAGTACAGGGATCTTTACAGTATGATGAGACATTTAGGTATATGCCAAGGAGTGGTATAGCTGTGTACTATGGCAAGTTCATTTTTTAGTCTTTTGAGAGTCCCCTACACTGCCTTCCATAGTGGCTGCACTAGTCTGCGTTCTCACCAGCAGTGAATGAGATTTTGCCACGCCCTTACCAGCATCGTGTTTCTTTATTTTCTTGATCTTCGCCAATCTGATTCTCTGAAAATTTACAGTGTTGAAAATATATGTTAAACCATGAATCATTTTGAGTTGCCTTTTATTTTTCAATCAAAGGTAAATGATGAAACATATTTTAAACCACAGAAACTAAATTGGTGAGAAGTTACTATTGCATTATTTACTGAAATCCCATCATGTCTCTTTTGAATTATTTTCATTCATCTATAAAAATGCAAGTAATCTTTATAACTGTTAAGCCAAACAGGTATATACTTTAAGGCCATATATCATTTCAAATACATAACATTCTCTAAAAGTCAAATTTGGATGACCAAACACTGAGTGAGTTCAGGAAGGAAGAGAAAGGACAGAATAAAGCACAATCAGGGCATTAGAATTACTGTTTCCTATTATAGTTACAGATATATAAGTTTTAATAATATATTGCTGATATGTGAAAAAAACCAAAACTCCAACAATACCTTTGTTAGGTTTCAACGAGACTTTGGCATTTTGAGCCAAGCTTTTTGTCTATTATAGTTCACCCAAACCCAGATACTAAAACCTAGGGAGTATAGTTTCATAATCTTATATCCTAAAATTTAATGCCCCACAAATTCCATGTTAAAGTTTTCGGCCCAGATTGTGATTCTACTGAGAAGTTGTTGAACCTTTAGGAGGCATTGCCATTTGGAAGGATATGACATTTCTAAGGTTATGTCCTTGAAGTGAATATTGAGAAAATCCTTTCTCTCTCTCTCTCTCTCTCTCTCTCTCTCTCTCTCTCTCTCTTTCTGCTAAGCCACAATGAAGTAAAGAAGACTTTTCTGCTTTATGTATCTTTGAGGAGTTAGTTACTGTATAATTTACATGCTGAAAACAATAAGGAAAAAATATCTTAAATAGAAACCTCTGAGAACTATAAGCTGATATAGCATTCTTTAATATTTTGTAAAATTTACAGAAATCTACCTAACTCAACACCTACCAATATTATTCATTTTTCATGGATACCACAAAACAAGCTTTGACCATATTTTCCTCCATCTTTCTGATGGCATTTAACCCCAGTGTTTCTTATATATCTACTACCTGTGACATTGAATGTCTTCTTATCTTTGATATTGTCATTTTCAAAGTTTCATCTCTTTACTTTATTTGCTTTTTTTTTTTTTTTAATACAGAAGGGTCATATAGCATTGGGTATTTTTCAGGGTTAAATAAATTCCACTGAGAGACAGGGAAAGAAAATCAAAGAATTTGAGTTAGGAGGACGATGGCTCTACCCTTTCACTAGACTGGCAGAAATGCCCATCAAGCCATAAAATGAGAGGCTTGTATGGGAGGNAGCTACTGTTTATGTTGCACATCATGATACATTTGCTAAACTCTTAGAATGTGAAGACAAAATGAGATCTAAGTTACAAAATTAGTTAATAACACTGCATCTATACTGGATCATTAATAGAAATAAATGTATTTCATTAATGTAATATAAAAACAATAATGGAAATGATGTGCAGGAGGTAAACCTATGGTTGTATGGTTGTATGTAGGAATTTTGTGAATATTTTCTTCCATTGATTTGATTTTTTACCTCAGATCTATACTAAAAATAAATATATTAATTTTAAATTAATCTAGAATTCTCAAATCTGATATATATATATATATATATATATATATATATATGGCTATTAGTACATTGTATTGATTAATATTCTTTTTTATTTGTTTGTTTGTTTGTTTGTTTTGAAACATGATCTTCCTGGATCCCCAGCTGGTCTGAAACCCAGTATGTAGAACAGGTTGGCCCCTGTCTTACAGTGATCCTCCCATCTCTGTCTGCAGAGTGTTTGGATTAAAGGTGTACACCACCACCACAAATGGCTAAGATTCTTGTGGGTATGCTTGGAATTGGTTATTCAAAGTATTCTGAATTTGTTCAATTTTTTTTCCTCTTCTAGTAATTTTAATTAAATTTTAGATACAAATTAATAAGTTTCATAAAATCTACCTTTTGTGTTTTAATTGTATATATATATATATATATATATATATATATCAAGTACAAATAAGAGTTGTGAAATAGTGTTTCTTCAAATTGATGAACTCACCTAAATTTTCTTGTATGTAAGCCCTTTGTCATAGCAGAATTTAAATTGATTGTCTGTGGGTGTTTTCATTTTCCAAAAGTAGTGACTATTTTATTTTGTATTTCTCGTGGATTTTTCTTATTGTTTTCTGGGCCTGTAATTTTTTAACTTTCTTGACACCACAATTGGGAAATAAAATTAAAATAGAAAATGCAATATAAAATTAAAAGGGAAAATGTGAATCCCAAAATATGATCTGGAATTAACATATAGTGTATTTTCAAATGACATTATTTTAGTACATGTGTGACATATATAAATGCATATGTTGAAACAATATGGATTGGAGGGAACACCAATGACAAAAGAATGGGAGACAGAGAACTGACTGAAGCAGTAGAGTTCCCCCCAAAAAATAATTTTCTGCTTTGAAAAACTTTGAAAAGACTCAGAGGGGATACAGGACATATATAGCAGACTGCATGAACTTGTGAGGGGCAGGTGGCATGGAGGGGGAAATGAGCCTAGATTGAACTGAGAAGAGATATATTAAATGCACAAAATTTCAATAAAATATTAAGAAAGAAAATTCAACAGTGAAAATTTTACCCTTGTTTATATGTGTAAACATAAAACAATCATTTTTCAAATATTACATTTTTGATAGACTTCTGTGACTTTTTCAGCTTAGTCCATGAGGACTTTTCAAAGTCTGTGCTTTATTTGATTTAATATTTAATAAAGAATTTTCGTTAAATTATTGATCATTCCCACTTAGGAAAAATGTGGGTGTCTATTTCCTCCTGAATCTCATTTATTTCAATATATATAATTCCTTTTTTAAAAAATTTATTGTGCATAAATACCTCTTGTCTTTTTCTTAGGTAACCTAATGAACTATTTAGAGTATATTTTGGTGTTCAGATTCCTTTTCTGAGTCGGGAGATACTAATGATTGACAATACTTTAGACTTTCTCAAAGTCCTCAAAAAATATGCTTTCAGATTAATTTATTTCCTTGGTTACATTCTTTTTTTATTTTTTTATTTATTTCTGCATGTGTACGAATGTACTGCTGCATGCAAGTTTTTGCACCCGTGTTGTGTAATGCCGCAGAGGTCAGAAGAGGGTGTCGGATTCCCCTGGAACTGGAGTTCTCCTGGAATTGGAGTTTCAGGTGGTTCTCGGCCGCCATGTGGGTGTTGGGGATCGAACCCGGGTCCTCTGCAAGAGCGGTCGGCACTCTTAACCACTAGGCCATCACTCCAGCCCAAGGATACTTTCTTTTTAAATATCTAGTAGACTGTGATGACTTTACAGTTGTTTCTAAAGTAATCTGACTAAAGACATTCTTTCAGTGAGTACTCATAACTCCTTCATCTATATTGTCATCAAAGAAATATTTAACTAAAAAATTACACTTGCAGTAGGGGTAATGCTTGGCGATTCCTTTTTGTCTGTTAGTATAGTAATGCACTACAATTCATAATTTATAAAATTTCTATAGCTTCATAATTGAAGATCTTTAGAAGTTTCAATTGTGTTTCACTCCTTAACAACACATTCTTTACAGTCTGTCCAAGAGGACTTAAAATTAATTAGCATGCTCTGAATTTGTATATAGGAGAAGTATATAGGAACATAGTAGGATTATAAGACCCATGGTGACCTGTCCCTGTGATACTGTGTTTTCATTGGAAATATGCATACAGTACATTTTCTTCCTGATCCTGGTTTATAGCCTTCACATCATTCATTTGATTAGTGAGTCATCTTGTTGCAAGTATCACAACCAATTACTTGAATTTTTATTACATTTATTTATTTATTTGGATACTTATGGGTGTGTTTGTATGGGTGTGTATGTCCATTTTTATGCACACATACTAGGGTCAGGGTATGTTATCAAGGGACAACTTTCAAGAATTGATACTCTCCATCCACCAAGTATTAAGCTCAGGTCATCAGCATTGGCCCCAAGAAACTTTATTATAAGAGACTAACTTCTAAAATTAAAATAGTAAAAGATATGTATGGCAGAATGTATGAGCTCAGTCAGGGTGGGGGGGGCATGGAAGGGGGACTGGCTCTAAATTTGATTAAGAAATATTGTATGAAATGAGAAAAAGTTCAATAAAAAAATTAAGAAAAATTCCCACAGTAGTACTTTCTTTTAGTTATACCTAGAGAATTTCATCATTATAAACAAAAAATTGACCAGGCTTGGTGGCTCATGCCTTTAATACTACTAGCACTTGGGAGGCAGAGGCAGGTAGAACTTTGTGAGTTCAAGGCCAGCCTGGACTACAGAGCTAGTTCCAGGACAGCTGGGGCTACAGGGAGACCCTGTCTCAAAAAGACAAAAAAAAAAAATGGCAACAGAGAACAACAAAAAATGGTGATGCACTAATTGTAAGAATGATGCCCTTGCCTTTATATTTAGGAAACATAAAGCTCACTACATGTATAGTGAATGTAAAATATATGGTATAGGGGACATAAATATTTTAAAGATTCTCTATGCATTTTATACTGGATTGAAAGAATGAAAATGTAATATATTGTACTTATGTGTAACAATCCCTGATTTACATGTGCCCTTGTTATGTCAGAAAACACACCATTATAAATATATCCCTGAATTCAATCTCATGGAATACAGGTATGGAAAGGGAACATGAACTGCAATTTTGAGAATACTAAGCTTCCAAATTATTTTCTTTTTCCCTCTGCATGTTGTTTGATTTTGGTCGTCTAACTAGCTATTTTCTAGAGCCTTCTTCCACATGAATTGTCCCTATTCCTCACACATTTTCCTTTCTGAAAGCAGGATTTTTATTAGAATTTATAGAAAGCCATGATGCCTGTCATGGTTCTTTCTACTTATTTTACACTTTGAAGAAACTGATATCGTGGAAGAATTTAAAGAGAAATTGACTTATTGGCTCATATTAGGGCTTTTCATTTTCATATATCATATCTTTCTTTCTGGCAATATAAATTCATGTTCAAGTAATTTTCCATTAGGTAAGATTATGCTTCTTTAAAATGTCTTCAGGGTAGCCGGAAACTATTATGAATTCCATATACATGGAAAACTTACAGGAAAAAGTTAAGTAAAGTTTCCTAACATGAAATGTACAGGGAAATTGAATATTTAGAAATCAACTCATTCAGAATGGTCGTGATGCAGTGCTAATATAATCAGGGCAGATAAGTAAATTCTATTAAACATACAAAATATTTGAAAAGTGTAAAATTATTCAACAAGAAAATTTAGAAAAAATATTAAATACATTCTATAACTGGCAATGTGAATAAATATGACCATAAGTAAATAAAATATATTCTAGAAAAATGGAAAAATATTCTTAATGAAGGAAGTAGAACAAGGAAAAGCAGGTAAGCTTTAAGTGGGGAAGGATATGGAAGGGCAAGGCAAAGGAAGGAGTGTGATGAGAGTTATTTGTCAGCAAAAATATTTGAAAAAGTCTTAAATTATTCTACCTTATATAGAGGGATAATGCCTCTCCCAAATAACTATAGGTTGTATAATATGCTGGATGTCTTTAGTGTCAACTTGACACACCTGGGTTGAGGGAGCCTCAATTGGGGAATTGGCTCCATTGGATTGGCCAGTGGCAATATCTGTGGAGTATTGTCTTGATTGTCGAGCAGTGTGGCAGGGCCCAGCCCACAATGAGTGGGGCCACCCTGGGCAGATTGTTGTGTACCGTATAAGAAGGCAGGCTGGGCATGAGCCAGAGGAGCAAGCCAGTGAACAATATTCCTCCATGGCTTGTCCTTCAGCTTCTGCTTCCAGGTTCCTGCCCTCAGTTCTTGCCTTGGGCTTCCTGAGTGAGAACTATGACCCAGGAGATGTAAGCTGGATAAACCCTTTCATCCCCAAGTTGGTGTTGGTCAGAGTGTTTTGTCACAGCAATAGAAAACAAATTAGAACAGAAATTGGTATCAGAAGAGTAGGGTATTGCTGTGACATACCTGCCCTTGGTGTTTTGGGGAAGGATTGTGGAGGCAATTGGAACATTGGCCTGGGAAGATCATTGAATGCCTAAAGATTGTTGCTGTGGAGCATGGATCAGTTTTGCTGAAGGATTTATAGAAGATGGAGGCCTGGTTTATAAAGTTTCTAGTTTCAAAGGGTAGCAGAGATCATCAGGACTGCTTAATCTGTGGGTTCTTGTCAGCTGGGGCTGAAGAATCAGCTGTAAGTAACAAGAGACCAGAAACTGAAGGGAAATCTTTGTTGTACTGGGACAATTGATGCTGGTTAGCTCGGGCTGAAAAGTCAGCTGTAAGTAACAAGAGATCAGCATCAGTGTGGTGAAGTCTTTTGGAAAAAATTTCTTCAGGGTCAGCACACAGAAGCTATGTTCCAGAAGGGGCCCGAGACTCCATCTCAAGCCAGAAGCAGGACTTGGTAATGTGTAAGAATCTCCTATATGGTTCTGGTGTTGAAAGCATGAAGGGGTCACAGAGAGCAGCTGAGGCCTGGCACTATGAGTGGCCAGAAAAAGTCACTGGTCAGAGTGTGGCCTTGGTTGCAGTGAAGACCCCAGGATTCCAGGGTTCAGGAAGAGAAGCTGAGGTTTTGCATCAGGAGAGGTCAGACGCAACCTCAGTTTCAGTGGCAACCCTAGCTTTTTGGAAATGCCAGGACCATGGGACAAGCACCAAGAGCAGCAGGAGGTGTGGAATGCAGTTGGTCTGGGCCTGCGAGATGAGCTGTGTGAGCCATAGATGGCACAGTCAGAGAAGGGGATCTGCCGACACCCTTTGGAGCCCAGAAGATTGTGAGTGAGTCCCAGGTGTCCAGCCTTGAGCTATTTGCTGGACTTAGGTTTGGTTCGAGTGTGCCTGATTCTTCCCTTTGAAGTAAGACAGTACTTGTTTTGGATTTTACAGCAGCCCACAGTTAAGAGACTTTTAATAGACTGCGAAATTTTAAGTGTTGGGATATTTTAAGGAATGTGGGGATTTTAAGGTTGTACTGTCCCAGGTATTGATTAATGTTAGCATCATACTTTGGGGATAAGAACTGGAAAGGTGGTGGTTTAATAGTAATGTGTTTTGTGTTTCAAGTTGACAAGGGGTCAATTGTGCTGGATGTCTTCAGTGTCAACTTGACTCACCTGGGTTGAGTGAGCCTCAAATGGGGAATTGGCTTCATTGGATTGTCCTGTGGCCAAATCTGTGGAGTATTGTCTTGGCTGTCAAGGAGTGTGGGAAGGCCCAGCCCAGAATGAGTGGTGCCACCCTGGGCAGGTTGTTGTGTACCATATAAGAAGGCAGGCTGGACATGAGGCAGGGGAGCAAGCCAGTGAACAGCATTCCTCCATGGTTTGTGCTTTAGCTTCTGCTTCCAGGTTCCTGCCCTGAGTTATTGCCTTGGGATCCCTGAGTGAGAACTGTGATCCAGGAGATGTAAGCTGAATAAACGCTTTCCTCCCCAAATTGGTGTTGGTCAGAGTGTTTTGTCACAGCGATGGAAGACAAACCAGAACATATAATAAAGGCCAGTGTCAGGTATAAGATACTTCCTTTTCTTGCCATTTGGCAGAGGCATTTGATAGACCCTTAAAAATGACACATGCTACTGTTACTGCACTTGATTACATATCAGAACTTAATGGTAGGACCCTATGATTGAAAACACCATGTATTTTGGAAACAGGACTTGCAGAATTCAAAATGGTGTTGAACAGAAAATTTCTCTCTACTGGTTGATTTCCATTGTACCAAAAGTTGTTATACACACACCTGAGGAAAAGAAGTCATGAATAGTCTTACAAAGATATAGACTCTGTTAGCTACAACAGGGATTAAACTGGCAAGAAATGTCTATTGGTGCAACAGAAGCACAAATGTTATAGGAGTAATCAAGAATTTCCAATTTGATTAAATCCTACTCCTCAAGGCAGAAATTTTCCTTTGCATTATAATGTGGGCAAAAAAAGTACTGCCTACATAAGTCACATCAAGAGGAGAACCTACTTCTTTATAAACCCATAGGACTCATAACAGCATCCTCAACCTAGATAAAACCAGCATGGATGGTAAGGTTCATAAGATGCTCCAGCCCCAGATTAATTTGAAAGGTGGCTTTTCGAAAAGTTAAACAAGATAGAGAAGACAGATAGGACAGTTAACTAAAGGAAAGTCCAAATAAACAAATTCAATGATAAAAGAGGAAGCATCAGAGATCAGGGATTTCCCAATACCACCTGAAGCACAGATCAGAGCTGGGTGCTTCAGCCAGGTAGATTGTTTGGTTTTATTCAATCGTCTTTGGCTTGGTTGGCTTGATTGGCTGGTGTGTCTGTGGGGACAGAGTTGTCCTCCTAGCTGGTATAAACGGTGGCCTGTTGCCTCTGTGAGTCTTGAGATCAGGAATTTCCCAAGACCACCTGAAGCACAGGTAGGAGCTGGGTGCTTCAGCCAGGTGGATTGTTTGGTTTGATTCAATCCTCTTGGGCTTGATTGGCTTGTGTGACTGTGGGTTGCAGTGTCCTCCTAGCTGGTATAAAAGGTAGCCTTGTTGCCACTGTGAGCCTTGAGATCAGGGATTTCCTAAGAGCACCTGAAGCACAGGTATCTGGGTGAGGGCTAAACAGGAATCCCCCACCCCCACCCCCGGCAACTGGGATCACCAAAAGAGTGTCTGAGTGGATTATTTGGAGAAACTTCAGAACAGAAAGGGAAGACTGAGTTAGACTTCCAATAGAAAGCCTAAAACTTAGACAAGTCAGCACTCTATAAGCAAGGAGAAAAGAAGAAAAACAAATAAATCAATCAAAGAAGAAGGCATCTGAATGATGCAAGCAATGCAAGCCTTCAACACAGTAAAGAGGCACTTGGGATTCACATTGGAATACTGGCAAAGAGAAACACATATGCCAGGGACACGAAGAAGAGACAACATGCGAAAGATGCAGGATAAATCTACACCAAGCTCTACCAACCCTGTGGAAGACTCCTACAGTGGGATCCCACTGGGGATGGCCCAGGGCACAGATATTAGAATTATATTTGGGGACATACTCAAAGAAATCAAAAACTATAAAAAACAAGTCAGAGATCTTATGACAGAGAATGGAAAACTCAAGAAGGACCTAGAGAGAGAGAATGACAAACCCCGGAAGGAAGTGGAAACACTGAAAAGACGCCATGATGAAAAAGTTAAGGAAACCACTGAAGCAAAGAGCTACAGGAAGAGATTGAGTAGCTCCAAAAGGAAGTGGAAATACTAAAGAAATCAAAAGATGAAATGAAAAAGGACATCAAACACTCATCCAATCAAGAGGAAAGGAATGGAAAAAGCCTCAGAAGCAGAATGGAGGAAGCAGAACAAAGAATATCAGACCAGGAAGATAACACGGAACAACTAAAAATCTCAAGTAAAGATTACAAAAAATTAAAAAATACACAAAAGTGAAACAACCAGGAACTGTGGGACAATATGAAAAAAAAAACCCTCTGCATCATAGGAATACAGGAAGGAGAAGAATCCCAAGC
>VZQC01010626.1:1152072-1163606 GCA_009823505.1 Rhizomys pruinosus | reverse complement strand
CATTTTTTTTTTCGGGGTTCTTATCCTCAGCCTTTAACAGCTGTGCTATCCCCCCAGCCCAGCCATTACAATCTTATCAAAGGAATAATTCACAATGAAGATTTCACAATTATGAATATATATGCACCAAACTCTAGTACACCAAACTTTAGAAAGACAATTCTCCAGGACCACAAGACACAGATTAACCCCAGTACACTCAGAGTAGTGGACTTCAATACATCAATGAGCCCTTCAGATAGGTCAACTGGAAAAAGAATAAACAGAGAGACATCTGAACTGAATGATACGATACACCAAATGGACCTCACAGACATCTGAATATTACACCCTAATACCAGAGAATACATTTTCTACTCAGCACTCAATGGAACATTCTCCAAAATCGAACACATACTGGGACACAAATACAAATACAAAAAACCCAAATACAAAAAGATTGAAATAATTTCATACATTCTATCGGACCACAAAGCAATGAAGCTCACTATCAACACCAGGATAAGCCCTACCATCTACAAGAACACATGGAGACTAAACAACACACTCCTGAACAATGAATGGGTCAAGGAAGAGATAAAGAAAGAAATAAAAGCTTTCCTGGAACTGAATGACAATGATAATACAACACAACACAACCTATGGGATACTTTAAAAGTAGTCCTAAGAGGTAAGTTTTTAGCTCTGGCTGCCTACATTAGAAAAACAGAAATATCACAAGTGAATGATCTACCACTGCAACTAAAAACACTGGTGAGACAACAACAGATGAACCCTAAATTCAACAGACAGGAAGAAATAACAAAAATCAGAGAAGAAATCAATTAAATAGAAAAAAGAAAACAATACAAAAAAAAAAGCAACAATGATTTCAAATTTGGTTCTTTGAAAGAATAAGCAATTCAGACAGACCTCTAGCCCAGTTAACCAAAAGAAAGAAGGAACAACCCCAAATCAATACAATCCTTGATGAAAGGGGAAATATCACAACAGTCAATGAAAAGATCCAGAAAATCATATGGGAATACTTCAAAAACCTGTAATAAGTTTGAAATCCTAGAAGAAATGGATGAATATCTAAAATCCTGGGAATCACCAAAGCTCAACCAAGAAGATATAGACAGTTTAAACAGACACATAATATAGGAAGAAATTGAAGATGTAATAAGAAACCTCCCAGCTAAAAAAGCCCAGGCCCAAATGGTTTCACGGCAGAATTCTATAAAACATTTCAAAAAGACTTACACCCATTATTATTGAAATTGTTTAGAAGGATACAAACAGAGGGAATTCTCCTAAGTTCCTTCTATGAAGCAAGTATCACTCTATTACCAAAACCAGGCAAAGATACAACCTAAAAGTAGAATTACAGACCCATCTCTTGAAGGAATACAGATGCGAAATTTCTAAACAGGATACTGGCTGAGAAAGATCTTAAGAAGTGTTCAATGTCGCTAATAATTAAGGAAATGAAAATGAAAGCCACTTTAAGATATAAACTTACTCCAATAAGATTGGCTAGGATCAAGAAAACAAATGATACCAAGTGCTGGAGAGGTTGTGGGGAAAGGGGAACATTCATCCCCTGCTTGTGGGAATGTAAACTGGTACAGCCACTATGGAAAGCAGTGTGGAGAACCCTTGGAAGACTTGGAATGAACTTGCCACCTGACCCAGCAATACCACTCCTAGTATGTACCCACAAGACTCATCTTACTGCAGAGATACATGCACAATCATGTTTAATGCAGATCTCTTCACAATAGCAAGGAGCTGGAACAAACCCAAGTGCCTCTCAAATGAAGATTTGATAGAAAAAATATGGTACATCTACACAATGGAATTCTATGCCGCAGTAAAGAAAGATGACATCATGAACTTTGCAGGTAAACGTTTGGAGCTAGAAGACATCATGCTTACTGAAGTAGCATAGTCCCAGAAAACAAATGATGAATGGTATCCCTCATCTGTGGATGCTAGCACCAATTACCTAATTGTATGGCAAACTGAGCAATGTCAATGTGATCTGAAAACAACTGTGTTCTTATATTGTAGAATCCCTTAAAAATAAACAAATAAAGGAAAAATAAGCAAAAAAGAGGAAGCATCAAAACAGACTGGATGGAACATAACTCAACATAAAAAAATCACTAACTTTCTCTTTCTAATATTTTTAATGATTGTTGTAAATTCTTTATTAAATGTTTGCGTATTTCATATAAAAACTCCTAATCCTCTTTACATTCCCTCCCCTATTTACACCCTCCCATATCATCCTCAAATGGGAATTCACACATTCATTCATTTATATTAAAGCCTATTTAGTCAAGTCAGTGTACCCAGATGTCCCTCAGTGCGAGTTCATTCACTTTTGCCTAGTCAGCCTATCTAGTTTCAGTAACTTAAAGAAGATCAGCTCGCCCTCATCCTGCAGTAATCAGCTGCCAATAGTTCTTCAACTGAAATTGTGGTCCGCTGTCCATTTCCAGACTTCTATGCTGTGTCTTTCTCTCCTTGAATTTGCATGGGTCTTGTGTGTAGGCAAATGCAGGCCACATGGGGCCACCGACATTATCTTAATCCCCCCCCCCCTGCATGCCCATATGTGTCCCTTGCCCCATGGGTGAGAGCAGCAAGTGATGTATGCAGTGCATGATGTAAGAGGTGTGGGATTGGCTGCTGGGAGATGATGCCATTCTACCTATATAAGTTATTTGCTGCATACAATAAATGGATACCTGGTCCAATTTTATGCATGCATAATTGTAATTCTATCAGACTTGGGTGTTGGCTAGCGGGTGAGACTGGAGATCAGCATATCAGCCACTAGTCCGAAATGCAAGCTTTCGAGTCATCAAATCCCTGGCTTGTGGAGTTATTAAGTGACACGAGGCTTTAAGGTGGGGGGGCAGCAACTCTCATGATCAAATCTGAGTGGCAATCAGTTGCCCAGATTTGGCTACAGAATAAGCATTTTCTCAACCAGATGGTACCTGAGAAAGGTGCCAGTCTCCCAGGGAGAAGCCACAGGGTTGTAGTCTCCCTCAGCAGAACAGAGTGGCATCTAACTTCAGAAGAGCCTGACACTTGTGTAAGAAGCAATCAGAGAAAGAGTGCATGATTCAGAAAACACCTTTGAAAAAATCCATCACGCATTCAATGACGAAGTGATGATGATGACAGAAGCAGTGACAGGAAAGATGGGGCCCTCCTTGAGGAGCAAATAGAAAGACTGCAGGAGAAAGTGGAGTCTGCCCAGAGTGAACAGAAGAGCCTGTTTGTTGTTATATTTCAGTGGTTTATCATGATCCTGACTGAGAACCTGGTATGGTGAGAAACTGATGGAACCAGTATATCAACACTGTGCTATAAGAACTGCATAGAGAGGCTTCAGCAAATCTTACACCATCACCAGATAATCCAGCAGTATGTGGTGACCCTGGAGAACCTGCTCTTCACTGACGAGTTAGACCCTCACATCCTGGCTTTCTTCCAGCAGTTCTGTGCTCTGCAGGCCTAATGCTCATATTGTTCCTTTGTGTCAAGATTTTTTTAATCTTAAAATAATTTATCTTATTGTTGATGGTTTGAATGTTTGCTTTCACTTCTTACAGGAAACAAAGGAGAGGGAGGACAGTGAGGAGGCATTAACATAACTGCCCTGAAGGGCAAGCATTTCCTGGTGACAAGGTGATGTAGTGTCTGACGTAGGTGACAGACACTTTTTGTAAAGAATTTTATACCTTTTCTCCTTAAGGCACAAACAAGACAGTAGATCTGAGGCATGTGATTCACAAGATCAAGCTTATAAAGCAGTAGGTAGAACTGAAAGTGTTATTACCAGGCAGCTAAACTTTCAATGCTCCTGGATAACCAAACATGGTTGAAATAAAACTAAAAGTATGTTTTCTTTTGACTTTCGTATTTCATGACTTATCATCTTTGTCTTATAAAATGATATGCTTAAACACCATTTGAATTTTTCTCTTGAATATATTTTAAGTGGTATCTTATGATGCTACTTAATTATTACTATAGAAAAATGTTACTGTGTCCCAAATTTGTCTAAGTATAAATCACCTGGGAATCTACAACTTTCTTCACAATACCGAAGAGCTGGAACCAACCCGAATGCCCCTCAACAGACAAGTAGATGACAAAAATGTGGTATATCTACACAGTGGAGTACTATTCAGTGGTAAAGAAAGATGGCGTTATGAACTTTGCAGGTAAATGGATGGAGTTTGAAGCCATTATGCTGAGTGAAGTAACACAGTTCCAGAAAGACAAACAGAATGATTTCCCTCATTTGTGGATGCTAACAATGAATCTCCCAGATGAAAGGCAAGCTGAATGAAAATATTTTTATATTTCTGTTTATCTGAAAGCAACTATGTGGTTATAATGTGAATCACTCAACGGGCTCTAGAATCCACCCACCAATTATTCGGACACTGTAATTACTGTATATGGGTGAAGAGTATGTATCCTTATTTTAGAGTAATATAAAATTAATGGAGGAAAATGTGAATTCCTAAGCATAAAAAAAATGACTGAGAGAAAGATGCAGGACAGTTATGGCAGAAAACAGAATCGGGGGTGAGGTGGGGTGGGGGGAAGGGAAAGGGGAATATGCCTGAACTGAATTGAAAAAAATGATGTATGAAATAAATATAAATAAATAAATAAATATGAAAATATGAGCCATTGGAAAAATAAAAAAAATATGGTACATTTACACAATGGGTCATATTCGGGGTAAAGAAAAATGAAATTTGTCAGGTAACTTGGTGAGAATGTAAATGGTTTTAATATGTGAAATAACAAAGACTCAGAAATTTAAGCAACATATATCTTTCTTCATTTTCAAATCTTGTCACAAATTCCTTATATATTGGGATATATCCTGTATAACATCAGGAGTCAGGAACATGGAAAGGACTCATGAAGGTAAAATGAAAGATCCAGAGAGAGTAGGATCATAAGGAAAGTATTTTACTAAGTGGAAAATTGGAAAATGTGAGTATTCAACTGGGGAAGAGTGAAGGACCTACGAGGAATCATTGGGGTAAATGGAAAGAAGGAACTCAAGAGAGGAGGGATAATAGAAGACATATGATATCAAGGAGAAAAAGGGAACATTTAAACTGGAGAGGGAGAAAGAAGCTTAGATGAGGAAAGAGAGAAAGAGAGAAAGGAGATAGAGAAAGAATACATAGAATAGATACAGCTCAGGCAGTGTGGAATGCTAGAGGGTTATGTATTAACTCATAACTCCCCTAAAAATACACAGGTGCATGTATATGAACATGAGTACATATGTATACCTGAAGGCTATTTAAATAGAAACTCTGTGCCAGGTAGGAGAAACCTCCCTTTCCATTGTCAGTAAGTGTTGTCCAAGAGTCTCCCAAAATAATGCAGGCTATTTCTTCACACATTGATTATCCCCCAAGAACTTGAAAGCAAAAACATATCGCTGTAGACAGGACATACTTTGCACACCAGACTTGGAGCAATGGATATATAACTGAACGGAAAGCTTCTTCCCTAAAGTCTAGCTCTCATAGTTCTAAAAGCTACTATGCAAGCTTCTAGAGCCAAAAGTCAATCAATGGTTGAATCAAGCAGTAAAGCCTCATGACAACAAATTCTGGCACAGCAAACAATGTCTATTGGTGCAGTAGTGGCACTTCTGTCTAAGGGTTTGATCAACAACTATCTAAAATGGAATTAAAGCCCTACCAGTGGTTGGCAATTCATGTGTGGCCCTGTAAATATAGCCAGAATCACAAGGCTGGTGACGTCATCAAACCTAAGAAAACACTACTTCTGTCAGATCTCTAGAAGATTGAATAATTTCACTCTATGTTAAATGTGGATTCCAATATTTACAGGTACAGAAACTCTATACTACTCTATCAAAGGGGCTTCTTTTTGTTTCTTTCTCTTTTTTTTTTTTTTTTGGTCTTTTCAAAACAGGGTCTCCCCGTAGTCCCAGCTAGGGTCTTCTTTTTGTAACAGATGCAGGCAATTAAAGAGCTCCACAACTGGTCACACACAGAGTATATTCTAAGAGATGTCAGGCCTCAGTAACACAACTACAGTTGGAACCTCTACACCAAAGACTCATGAAAAATATAACAGGGGGTAAATATAATAACAATGTATACTTCAATCTCATCAGTGAAACTTACTCATACAATAGAGTGTGCTCGACAGACACAAAAAGGCCAGACCTGGCAAATTTTGGAGTTTAAGGTCATTCTCAGCTACATATCTAGGTCTAGATATTCCTGGGCTCATAATAACCTTTCTCAAAAAAAATATCAAAAAGTAATTTCACTTGTCTAGGGATTTGATGTACATAGGATTTTCTCTAGGATCTATGACCTCACCCACTATGAGTATTGGGCTGAGTTTAGAAGGCCACCCATGGATAGGCTGACTAGAGATACTCCAGTGGAAGAATCCACAAAGGCATACATCTGGATACAAATGCTTGACTGGCTAGAGAGTAGGTAGCATGTATGGTGGAATGGATGAGGTCTAGTGGGGCTCAGGGGGCATAAATAGGGGGGACTCTAGATTTTATTGGGAACTATTGTATGAAATGTACAAAAGCTTAATATTTTTTTAATTCAAAAAGGAAAAAGAAAATAATATAAGTCACCATTATGGGAAAATGGGAGTGACTTTAACAAATGATGTTGAAATGAGTGTATATTTACATTCAGAGAAATATCAGAGATTTGCTTTTTACAAAATTCAATTCAAGAAGGTTTAAAGATTTGAACATAAGACCTTCATGCATTTAATTATTAGTAAGTGGAAGGAAAAAATGACTTCACGTTGGTAGAAAATAAAATGTAC
The DNA here is from genome assembly GCA_009823505.1 of Rhizomys pruinosus. NCBI lineage: Eukaryota > Metazoa > Chordata > Mammalia > Rodentia > Spalacidae > Rhizomys > Rhizomys pruinosus. The sequence continues at coordinate 1,156,733 of VZQC01010626.1, read as the reverse complement.
ATTACTCCAACCAATCATTGTTTCATTCAAAAGTACACAAAAAGATTGCATTCATCTTTAAAGTTTCTGCATAATAAGATAATCAATAAAAAATGGAGTGTCAGGGGATGGACAGATGGCTCAGCGGCTAAGAGCAGCACTGACTGCTCTTGCAGAGGACCTGGGTTCCACTCCCAGCACCCACATGGCAGGTAAGAATCATCTTTAACTCCAGTTCCAGGGGAATCCCACGCCCTCTTCTGACCTGTGCAGCATTGCATGACACAGGTGCACCAACCTACATGCAGACAGTACAATCATACTCATAAAAATAATGAATAGTGGGACTGTGGGGGTTTGGGCACAACAGTCTATAGATTGGTTTTGCACGAAGGATGCTTATACTCATGGATTATCACTTATAGCTAAAAAATGAAAAAAAAAAAAAACCTGAAAGATGCAGGACAGTTATGGCAGAATACATGATCTGGGATGGGGTGGGGGTAGGGGGGAAGGGAAAGGGAAATATGCCTGATCTGAATTGGAAAATGATGTATAAAATGCACAAACCATCAATAAAAATTAAAAAAAAATAATGAATAAAAAATAAAAATTAAATAAAAATGGAGTGTCTACTCATAGGAGAGAAACACATGTTTGATACGGGGTAATTATATAAAAGACATTAAATTGCTGAAATTCAATAAAAATAGATATAATACAATAATCTGTTTCTCAAAATAGACATATAAATGGCTAACACGTATTTTAAAAGTTCCCCAAACTAATAATTATTAGAGAAATGCAAGTAAAAGCCATAGTGAAAGTTTACCTCTTATCTGTTCAATAGCTAATATTAAAGACTGAAGAGATAAAAAGAATTACAGTTGGCAAAGATAAAAGAGAAGTCTTGTATGCTCATAAAAGTGTAAAACCATAGACATAAAACAGGGTGTAAGTTTCTCAGAAAATTGAAAAATAAAGCCAATACATTATCTAATAATCCTTCTGAGTCTATCATCAAGGTAAAGGAAATCAGGATGTTATATATCTATCTGCACTTCCACATTCACAACATCATTTCTTCAATTTCCAAGATATTAAAACACCATAAATGTCCTTCAACAGACAAATCATAAAGATATCCCCCATGTTATTAAAAACATGCCATTTGCAGTTATGTGGATAAGCCTACAAGATATGGTCTTCCTGGCAATATCAATGAAACTCATAGTAGCAGAGTAATAGCCTGGTTGCCAGGGAGTGACTGGGTGGTGCAGTGAAATGCAAATTTGTTGAATGGTTAAACATTTTCAATCATATAAATAGAATAATTTCTGGAGATCTAATGCACATCATTGGAACTGTAATTAACATTCTCCATTGTATATCCAAAAATGGCTATTCATGAAGATATTAATTGGTCTTAAGATACAAATATGGATTACAAAATTATGATTTTTAAATCCATATGCATATAGAAATTATCAATATTTAGCCTAAACATTCATGATGTATGTGTTTATTGTACAATAAAAAATGTAATCATTAATTAGCAAAGTTTTATGAAAAATGTATTTTAATAAAGAATCAGCATGGTGAACTAAAAAGGTTTTCCAAAATTTAGAATCTTTGAACTGCTTTAATATACGCTGCACATTGAAATAACAATGTGTACATGCTATCAGATAGATTACTTTTTTATAATGCTTTCATTGATGTTTTGTATATTTCAGACATCATTTCTCAGTTCAGTTTAGACATATTCCCCTTTCCCATCCCCCTACACACCACCACAGATCATGCACTCTGCCATAACTGTCCTACTGCTTTCTCTGTCTTTTTATGTTTAGGAATTCACCATTTTCATCCATTAATTTTATATTACTCGAAAATATGCATACATACTTTCCACTCATAAATAGTAATTACAGAGTCTGAAAGTAAGTGGTGGATTGATTCTAGAAACCATTAAGAGATTTACATTATAACAACGTAGTTGCTTTTCATATAAACAGAAATATAACACTATTGTTGTTCAGCTTGCCTTTCATCTGGGGATTTAGTGTTAGCATCCACAAATAAGGGAGAGCATTTACCACTTGTTTTTCTGGGACTGTGTTACTTCACTTAGCATTTCTTATCCATAAGATACGTATGATATCTGGTAAAGTTATCCAGAGGCTAGTGAATAATTCTGTGCAGATTAGGGGAGCTTTAAGTTTTCACAAATGAAAGTTAATATATATATCTAGCTATATATATATAACAGCAGTTCTCCTATGATCCAGTGAGATGTAGAAATTAAGATGTGTGAACAGCAAACCCATTATTCTGCAAGAATATAAATGTAAATTGCAAATGTATTTAAAAGTAACTGACCAAAGTGGAATGGAAGAAAAGAGCAGTTCAGAAACAATCACACATTTTTTATATAAATGGTACAAATACCATGTAATTTCTTGCTTGCATTTATGGACAAAATCTCCAAGAATATCATGTTTACTTAAAGCACCAAGAGCTGTGATCCTATATTCATTAATATGCTTGCTTTTTAGAAACACTCTTATAACATTAATCTGCTATTTAAGCACAAGTTATTTGTTGTCCACAAAATTTTATTTACTTTTCCTTCAACAAATGGAAACATATTTTTTTTTTATCTTTTCCAGAAAGTGTCTGCCTCTACACACAGCTGTCCCGGAACTCACTCTGTAGACCAGGCTGGCATTGATCTCATAAAGATCTGCCTGCCTCTGCCCCCCACGTGCTAGGATTAAAGGTGTGCACCACCACGCCCTGTCATTAATTTATTTATTTATTTATTTATTTATTTATTTATTTATTTATTTATTTTTGTAGCACATGAGTATTCACTTGAAGAATGCATTTCTTTGCCGCCTTTGTACCTTCATAGTTTCACCTGGCAAGGGTGTCCTTTCTGAGTTATACTCAAAAAAGTAGTTTCCCTTTCCTTCCTCTATATTGTTGCTAGAACAGTGCTCATGAGAAACAGCTGATAGAATTCTTATTAAGCTAATAACAATACAACAAAATGATAGAATGATAATTGTTCTCTGGACACTTTATTAGAAGCTATCCAGACTCTCTACCTCACTACATGGGGTATAAATAAATGTCAAATTTCTATTTTGTGTCTTTTCTTTCTTCAATGAACTACTAATTATGGTACCTAATACAGCAAAGATATGTACTGTAAGTAATAAAAGCTTTATTCTGAAATGAAATTTAATTATTTGTAGAAACAATGTAAATTTTGCATACTTATTTTATATGTTCAAAATTATATAGATATTTGCGTACAAATGTGATTACAGGTTAATATGAAATATCTCACACAGGATAGTCTATTGAATGACTCATTTTTCTTTTAAATTTTCCTACCTAAATTAACCAAATCTAGAGACCTCTTCATTAGTTTTTCTTCTAGGTGATTCTATTTGTTGTAAAGTTGAAAATGAATATTAACCCACAGTAAGATTATATAATGAGAAGGTTCTGCTGAAGGATCATTCCCTAAAGTAAGTCAGGACATAAGGTAGTAGACAGAGCTTCCTTGTCTTGAAAAATGAGGAAATAGATGAGTAAGGGATGGAACAACAGTGGCATTCTGATAAAACATATCTTCATGCCTATTTTATTTTGGGTCTGTTTAAGTATTCCATAGCTCTTGTGGGCTAATAAACTATCAACTCTTAAGCCACCTTTTAATTGTTTTTCATTCTGAATATTGATTTTTTAAATAATCTACTGTGTTTCTAATAAGCTGACTTTTTTTTGAGACAGGGTCTCTCCATACCCCCAGATGGCCTGGAACTTGCTATGTAGACAAGTGTGCTCTTGATTTCACAGAGATCCACTTGCCCCTGCCTCCTGAATCCTGGGATTAAAGATGTGTACCACCAACTAAACTATAAACTGATTTTTTAATTAAGAGCATTTAGCCCTTGAGTTCACAGGTTTGTGATAATACATAGCTTCTCTCAGCAGTTTAATTATTTTCTATATAAAATCTATTGACTTATGATTAGAATGTATTCCTTGGCACATGCATAAAGCAGTAATTATGATTTCCATACAACCTATTATTTCTTTTATACACTGGTATGGAAAACATGAATAGCCACAAACACACACACACACACAGACACACACACACAGGCACACATGCACAGATGCACATGTGTATGCATTTAAATTAATCCTCCTATTGAAAAACATGCGGCATTTTTCATGTACTGAGTTGTAAAGCTAAAATCCAATCCTAGAGGGCCAGTGGGGCTGCACCTTTGGGCGGGCTGCCCGGAAGTCACCTGGAACAAGAAGAGAAGAGTGTTTTGGCTTCCAATATCCAATATAGCAACAAAATTGAAAAGTAGACAAGTCAATACTCCATAAACAAGGAGGAGGAAAGAAAAAAAAAGCATCTGAAGGAGGAAAGCAAAACCATCTGCTATTTGTGATCTGAACCACAAAAGGGAAGCCCACAGGCCAGGGCCACGATGAAGGGACAACATGGGAAAGGCACAGGATAATCCTGCAACAAGCTCTACCAAACCTGTAGGAGACAGCTACAATGGGAACCCCTTGGAGGAGACCCAAGGAACAGATTTTAGAGGAATAATTGCAGACCTATGCAGAGAAATTAAAGAACATAAAGA
>VZQC01010626.1:1037475-1144876 GCA_009823505.1 Rhizomys pruinosus | reverse complement strand
CATCCACCTGTGCCCCTTTTCTAAGCCTAGGGAACAATCTGTGGAAGACGGGGCATAGTAGAATGTAAGGGCTGCGATTGGGGTGAATGGTGAAACTACAGAAATGTAGTCTGGACACTCATTTGATCAACTTGATTGAACATACAACCCCTCACCCCCGCTGGATGGTGGGGCTGTGGGGATTTGGGCACAACAGCCTGCAAATTGGTTTCATATGAAGGATGCTTGTACTTATGGATCATCACTTATAGCTAAAAAATGAAAAAAAAAACTGAGAGAAAGATGCAGGACAGTTATGGCAAAATGCATGATCTGGGATGGGGTGGAGGTAGGGGGGAATGGAAAATGAAATAAGCCTGAACTGAATTGGAAAATGATGTATGAAATGCACAAAGCATCAATAAAAAAATACAATTAAAAAAAAATATGGGATGCGTGCTTAATGGACTTCATTTGGAGGACCATGGGAGGGAAAGACCCCAGTATGGAGCACAAGGGCAGGATTGATGGTTGTTTGGGCTTGCCAAGAAGGAACCTTCAAGCACTTCCTTAAGGAAAACATGACATCTTTTAGCAAAAAACAAAAAAATCTCCAATTCAGGTGATATGTGTATGTATCTATATATTTATGGATAATATAACCATATATATATATGTATATATATATGCATACATATATATATGTATATATATGCATATATATATACATATATATATGTATATATATACATATATATATGTATATATATTGAAGCAATAGAAGTTAAAGAGAACAACAACAAAATAACTGGAAAAAAACTCTGGAAAGACTCAGAAAAAGATGCAAGACATGTATGGCAGCGTGCAAGAACTTGGGTGGGGTGGGGGGCATGGAAAGGGAAGCGATGCTAAATTCGGTTGAGAAATGATGTATGATGTATGGAAAAAGTTTAATAATAATAAAAAATAAACAATTAAAAAAATCCAATCCTATATACACAATATTTCTGAAGACTCAATATATAAACACATAATTGTAGAATGAGTAAAGAAATATATCCTATGGGTGTGAAAGAGGGAACATTTATTCCTCAGTAGGGGACATTTAGGACAACATATTTCAACTGGATTTAAAAATGGCTAAATTTTCAACTAATACTGAAACTCTCACAGTGTTATATGTTATATGCCATAGTACACAATGTTATATGCCAATGTTTTCAAAGTCAATATAAATGTGTTGTATCTCATTACCGTTTGGTGGTTTAAATTAGAACTATCCCAGATAAGTTCAAGTGGTAGAAAATTTTGTTCCCAACTGTTGGTGCTATTTGGGAGGTTATAGCACCTTTTGAATGTGTAGCAGTGTTGGAGGAAATGTGTCACTATGGGTGGGCTTTGATGCTTGGGCCACTTGCAATTAATTCTTTCTGCTTTGTATTTTCAGTTCAAGATGTGAACTCTCTTTTCCCTGCTCCTGGAACAATGCTTTCTGCCTGTTGCTATAACTACCTGCTATGGTGGACTCATCTTTCTGGAAAAAATGAGACCAAATAAACTCTTTCTTATATAAGTTCCAGCAACAGACAAGTCAAACTACAATAATGGAAGATTGCATTTTTAATATTTTTTTAATTTATTTTTTATGTGTATCAATGTACTGTCTGCATGCAGGTTTGTGCACCCGTGTTGTGCAATGCCATGGAGGTCAGAAGAGGGTCTCGGATTCCCCTGGAACTGGAGTTCTCTAGGAATTGGAGTTTCAGACGGTTCTCAGCCGCCATGCCGGGTCCTCTGTAAGAGCAGTCGGCGCTCTTAACCACTAGGCCATCTCTCTAGCCCCGGAATTGCATTCTTAAACATATAACTTTTAACCCAAGAAAAATAGGGATCCCAATGATAAATACAAATCTTTCACTGGTAGGTAGGTTTTGTTTGTTTTGTTTTGTTCTACAGTTTATCAGTGTAGCGTGGATGGTCCTCTGAAAAAAAGATGGATTGTGGACATCAAATGTCTTCTCACCTGTAGGTGCATCTGGCTACCTGGGATTATAGACTTGACTGCTGTTTCAGAGGTAATGGTAGGAGCCAGGGAGCTAGCTACCCCTCCTAACCAGCCATTTTGTCTTAGTTTTGGAAGAAATGTGTCCAAGGGCATATAAGCATAGAATGTCATGATGGGGTCTCTCTTTCTTCTACCCATTGCCATCTTGGGGAGAAGTCACAAAGTCAATGGCAGGACACTATATATACATGAGTTATGGGGGTTGCACCACCTTTCCTTTAGGTGAACTTCTTACTCATTTACTCTGCAATAAACCCGAATAAACCTGCTAGAATCTTCCTAACTAGTTTGGAGCTAAGAAAGGCCCCAAATGTTTTCAATCTATGGAAGTATTTAGATGTATTTAAACTGGAAGCACTAAGTCAAAGGTACTAGCCACAATTCTGTTATGCTTAGCAAGGAATAAGCTGTTCAGAGTCTGGGCTAAAATACTAGCCATAGAAATAGGAGGGAAAAGGTCAATTTGTCATCTTCTTACTATAACAATTAAGGTGAGATCTAAAAATAAGTAGAAAATCAATCATCTGTTCAAATTTCTACTTTGAGACCCTTGAATAATAAAAGCTTTGTTTTGATGTAGAATGAATAACAAAATAAATGGAAAGCTAACTTGCTTTTGACTAACTGAAGTATGTGATAATGAAGAGAAAAAATGAAATCATTTCTTATTTCAGAACTTCTTGTGTTACAGATTTCCAGGTTTTCTTCTTGTTTGAAGAACTACCTTTATAAATTTTTCTAAATACAGATCTGGTGTTAGTGAAAACTCTCAATGTTATTTTCACTTGAATACCTTTGTTTTTTTCCCTTCTCAGGAATAATTTTGTTTCATAGAGTAATCTTGATTGATAAGTATATTATTTCTTCACTCTGAATATGGGTTCCTGTTGTTTTCTATCCTGTAATATTAGCAATCTAAAATCTGGTGATGATCAACCAGTTGTTGATACAAATATTCTTTTTATGGAAAAGATTTTATTTCTTGATAAGCTTACAATCTATCAGTATTGTTTATTTTTAATGCATTAATTTTGGAGGGGTGTATATGCCACTATGTGTTTGAGAAGATCAGAAAACACCTTGTGAAAGTCCCGTTTTGCATCAACTCTCTGGGTGCCAGGGATCAAACTCTAGTTGTTATTCCATGGTATAAAAGAAAACAGCTGTGGACCCAAATTATTATAACTAGCAAAAATATTAAAATTGAAGGTGAAAAAAATTGAAGGTGAAATAAAACATTTTCACGATTCAAATTATATTAAAGAAATTGATGACAGCTGTACCACCACTAAGGAACATTCTAGAAGAGCTTCTTCAATCTGAGCAGAAAGAAGTATAAATATACCTGACTGGTCACAGGGAATACATAAATAACACAAAGGCAGGTAATAAAAATGTCTGAGAAAATCCTACAAAATCAGCAAAATGACAAAAATTAATACACGTATTTCAGAAAGATTTCTTAATATTATTTGTTTTAATTCCCCACTAAAAAGACAGAGAAGACCATATAGGATTACACAAACTATTCCAATTTTTGCTGCTCCCCCCAAACACACCATACATGATAGGCACCACCTTAGTCACAAAGGATGGAAAAATTTGGCAAAGCAAATGGAACTAAGAAACAAACATGCACAGCTATTATAATACCTAACATTATTAATTTAAAACTAGAACAAATCAGAAGATAAAGGGAATGTCATTTCATATAAATAAAGGGAACAATACATCGATAGGATATCAGAAACTGTAAACATATATAACAGAGCACAGGAACTTACAACTTCCTGAAAGGCACAGTATTAAGATCTAAATACAAGATTAGCCAAGTGGGCATGGTGGCACACACCTTTAGTCCCAGCAATCAAGAGGCAGAGGAATGTGGGTCTCTGCAAGATCCATGCTAACCTGGTCTACATAGTGAGTTCAAGGGAGGCTGGGCCTATGGGAAACACTGTCTAAAATTTAATTAATTAATTAATTAATTAATTAATTAATTGGTAAAATACACCAATTAACTCAAATACAGTGTTTATGAATTACTTTATTACTTCACTATTACCAGTACTCAGATAATCCATATAAAACTAAACAGAAATGGGACTGGAGAGATAGCCTAGCGGTTAAGAGCACCGACGCTCTTGCAGAGGACCCGGGTTTGATCCCCAGCACCCACATGGTGGCTAACAACCGTCTGTAACTCCAATTCCAGGAGAACTCCAGTTCCAGGGGAATCCGAGACTCTCTTCTGACCTCCGCAGCATTGCATGACACGGGTGCACAGACCTGCATGCAGACAGTACATTCATACACATACAAAGATAAATAATAATAATTAAAAAAATAAGGATCTGAAGTTGGTCAGGCTGATCCTGTAAAAAAAAAAAACTAAACAGAAATATGAATATTATATGAAACCTAAATCAAATTCAGCCAAAAGAATAGACAGAACATTAAAACCCAACTGTAAAGAATAAACATTCCTATCAGTAGCAAATGAAACTATGAATAAATCTATGTTGGGAAACAAAGAATTGTTCAACAAATATAGGAAAGTTGAAATAACATCCTGTATTGTATTGTATCCCAAACAATGAAGTTAGATAGCAACAAGAAGAAAACCTGCAGTGAGGGCATGAACATATGGTGATTAAATAACAAAATATTGAATGAATCATGGGCAAGGAATAGCAAAAGAGGAAAACTTTAAAATTCCAAGAATTTAGTAAGAAAGAAAAGTACTACATATCAAAATCTTTGATACATGATGAAATTTTACTAAGAGGAAACTTTATCATGCTAAGTGCTTATAACAGAAAATTTGAGATACTGGTACTGGCACTAAGAAACCCATATACATGTGCTCAATGATGACCAATTGGGATTGGATAACTTATCAGTGAGCTCATCCCTAGGGAAAACTGATTCTTCCTCCCTCAAGAGCCATTGTTTGCCTGTGCAGATAAGCACCAGTAAATGGAAACAGCAGATTAAAAATAATATATGTATATTCATATTTGTAACAATAATAATGAAAGTGAGGTCGTGAAATTGATAATGACAAGGGTATGTGGAAAAAGAAAGAGGAGAAAGAAGGAAGGGTGAAAATGATGTGAGTATAGCACTCATGTACGAAAGTTTCAAAAACTAAAATCAATAAATAAAAATAGAAAGGCATATAGACCGACGTAGCAGAATAAAAGACTCTTAAATAAATTTACATGGTAATAGCCTTTTAATTTTTGAAAAAAGTTTCTGAAATATATACTGGGAAAAGACAGTCTTTTTAACAAATAACACTGGTAAAACTGTTACAGAAATATAAATTTATAAAAATCATAGCATTTAAAGAAAGCAAAACTGAAGAGAGTCATATACAAAGGCATTATATTTGATTTTTTTACTTAATGAGTAGAAAGGTAGCTTATAAAATATTGGTATACAAACTTCAGAGCACTGAACTACATGACAATGAAGGGTAAAAAATGGAACATAATAATCACCTATCAAATTAAAATATGTGGGTCTGTGAAATCATTCAGCAAATAAAAGCCATTGCCAACTTGCCTAAGGACCTAAGTTTGTTTCCTGAGATCCAATATTGAAAGAGGAGAATCAACTCCTTCAAGCTGTTTTCTGACCTTGATTTTTACATACACCATGCCCTTGAATAAATGAATAAATAAAAGAATAAATAAATAAATTTAATAAAATTTAAAAATTAAAAGCAAAAATGCTTTGTAAGATTATCAAGAAACTGAGGAAAATCAGCCATGTTGTGTTCATGCCTAGATTTTATGTCATTGCTGGGAATCCAATCTCTGTTACTTATACTTGTGTACCAGGCACATTACACACTGAGCTATTTCCCCACACTTCTTGTGAGTTTTACATATTCATGATTTTTTGTTCTATATTTGCATGTTTTCTATAAGTCTGAAGCATTCATTCTTCTTTTATCTTATGGTAGACTGGAAGAGGAGAATCAACTCCTTCAAGTTGTTTTCTGACCTTGGCTTTTACATCATAGGGCTTGGGAGGCAGAGGCAGGTAGACCTCTGTGAGTTCAATGCTTTCCTGTTCTACATAGGAAGTTCCAGGCCAGCCAGCAATAAGCAAGGAAGAAACAGAAAGAAAAGAAAGAAAGAAAGAAAAAAGAAAGAAAGAAGGAAGGAAGGAAGGAAGGAAAGGAAGGAAGGAAGGAAGGAAGGAAGAAAGAAAGAAAGAAAGAAAGAAAGAAAGAAAGAAAGAAAGAAAGAAAGAAAGAAAGAAAGATATAGAATATACCACAAAGAAATTAGTAGCTGTATCAATGACCAGTGGATCATCAGCAGATGTATGATTGACAGCCTTACATGATGGAAGGATGGAAAATGTAGAATCACACATTTACAGTTTGAAATGAGTACAATTACCAATCAAAAGTATTGTGCTCACCAAAATTATTTTTCAGAAAGGAAGAGATCAAGGGTTTTCCAGAGAAAATAGCACTGAGGTATTTGGAAGATAGCAGTCTACCTTAAGATAAAGGAAGAATGAATGCTTTAGACTGATAGAAAGCATGCAAATGTGCAACACAAAATTATGAATATGTAAAATTCACAAGGGGTGTGGGGAAATAGCTCAGTGTGTAATGTGCCTGCTACACAAGTATGAGTAACTGAGATTCAATTCCCTGAAGTGACATAAAATCTAGGCATGGCGTTGCATGCCTATAATCTCAGCAGTGGAGAGGCGGAGACATGCAGATCTGTAAATATCATTGACAAATCTACCTAGTTTAGTCAATGAGTGTGAGGTTCAGTGAGAGACTTGTCTCAAAAAACATAAGTGGTGGGGCTGGAGAGATGGCTCTTGTGTTAAGAATGCGTAGTGTTCCTGTACAGCACTGGAATGCTGTCCCCAGCACCTTTGTCAGATAGCACACAACTGCCAATAACTCTAGTGCCAAGGGAGGGGGGTAAAATTTGACACCTCTGGCCTCCATGAGCACCTGCACTTATGTGCACTTACCCCCAAAGAGAATCACATAACTAAAAATAAAAAACTAAATCTTAAAAAACTAAATATATTAATGTAGATATTGATGGAGGAAAGATACCTCAGATCAACGTCTGGCCTCCAAACATATTCACACATGTGCACAAACACCTATATGCACACATATACACAATCACATTAACAAGTGTGTTTACTTCATTCACAAAAATAATTTACTACATAAAAATTAAAAATAATTTATTTTAAGGATTATTTTATTGTTTATTTTATGTCCCAATTTGATTAACATTAAATTCTACTTTTTTCTTTCTTAATTTTTTTTGACCACTAAGTACACATAGGCAATAAACATAAGGAGTGTCCATATAAACCCCAAAGCTAAGTCCAGCTTTTGTACAACCCTGGGTCCCCAGGTCCAGTTGAAAAGGTTTGCTTACACAGCTATGTTGATAAAAAAATATCAAGTCTATTTTTGCTGTGATTTCACAATTAATCCCTCTCCTTGGCCCTTAGGTCTGATGCCTGAACCTATTCTGTAAGAGGCCCTGGACTTTGGAGGGGAAGCTGAGAGAGTGTGAGAGATCAAAGATCATTTTTTTCTGTGAAGTGACATGTCAAACTCTTGGGACTGTCCAAGTTCTGTTTGCAACAGACTGTCGGGTCATTTTGCAGTCGCCTTTTAGTTCCAGTAAAAAAGCACAAATAGTAACAAATATTAAAGATTATAACAAGTTACTCTATGGGCACAGACACATATGCTTGGATGATATCTTGGTAGGGGCATTAAGACTCTTTGACAAAGGGATGGAAATACCTTTCTAATGTGGTCAGTAAAGTCTTCTGACACAAGGGGACACCAAGTCTACAGTGTCCTACATCCTCCCTCCCCAGGACGTAGATCAAATCAAGATTGTCTGTCTTTTTTTCTTTCCGGGTATACATCTACCAGGCTGCTACTATTGCAATACATCTTCTTTGGCATGTGAATGTGTAGCATGAGAGGTCTGTAGTAAAGCTTCAGAAACCATTTCCTTCCAGCGTTTTGCATAGTGCTTTCTGACATCAAGAAGGTCAGTTATTGGTTTGCAGTGTGGGGCCTCAACATATTTTTTTTTATACTCATATCATGCTTTATCTTCAGCAATAAGGTCTTACTATCTGTTTATTATGTGTTTCCAAAGGTATAGGCAAATGGCCTTCATTTGGGGGGATTTTAAAACCTCCCTGGCCAGCAGCTCCTGGTAATGCAGCCTAGAGCTGGCACTGAAGCCTTTATCTACCAATGCTTTTTTATTTAAATGTAGGGCAAAATTTCATCCAGAAGGGAGGAGGTATATTCCTTTCCCCTCTGTTTTTCTAATTGTCACTACATTCAGAGCAGCCTCTCTTGTTTCCCAGACCCCCTCAATACTGATTTATAGTTTTCTAGAAGGCAAGAGTTGTATGACATAACTATAAATAGGATCCAAGCTGAAAGGGTTTACCAGTCCTTTCAGACTGTCTCTTTTCGGATTGCGTACCACTGGTTCAAGGAGGTAGAACCCAGGTTTTCCCGTACCAAATTATTTTGTTGTGTGGAAAAGAAATGTCAGTGTTATCACTTGTATAATACAAGGGAAGAAACTAAAAATTATTTTAAAAACTCAGGAAATAAGTAATAATAATATTAATAAAATAAGTAAGATAAATTAAAAATATTGATCATGAGGATCAAAACTCCTAAATCCTAAGTGACAAAACTAAGAGACAAAATAATAGCAACTACCACAATTAAATCATTGAACAAATATGTGGAAGCAAAATTCAAAGGGTTAGTATATAATTTAGCTAAGTTAAAGAGTAGTATACATGAACAATTTTAGGTGGTATTGGTAGAAAATAATATTTTGAGTAATTTTCTTAAGATTTTTGGTTTCTAAACAAAAATTTTTAAACAAAAACTTGTCATCAACATTAAAAATTAAAATATATTCAGAAATCCTAGGTAAGGCAAATTTCTTCTCACCCAGAGTTACATATATTATAATTCTCAATCCAGGTCCAGTCCCCCCCATTTCTCATGCTCTAGTCTGAGACATTGTCCCAGGTGGCATTGGTCCCTTGCCTGATGCTATCATCTCCACAGGTTTGTGGTAATGAGTTTGCTTGGCTGGAAGCAGGAGAACTGCAGAAATCTGCCCTGGGGGCCTCTTTGTGAGGTTGGGGCAGGCAGTTTTCCTGCCTCACCTACTTCTGCAAATTCCTAAACCCATAGGCCTCTTCCTTTGATGTATTGAGCAAAGATGTCACACTTTCAGCTTACTGTTTACATAAACAGTAACTTCAGTAGCTTGGTCATCCCAGTAGGAGCCAAGATGTCTCTCACCTCTCTTCTCCTCATTCCACACACTCCTGCCCCCACTTCCTTGCGCAGAGCACATTAGCCCCCAATATGTAGACCTCACCGACAGAAAAAAANTGATCTCCTGCAGTTTTCCCTCCCCCCTTCTTGGGAGAGCGAAGCCTAGAGACTGTCCGTCTGCAGGCAGGAGGCAAGACCTGGAGCTGAGCCAAGAAGGGAAGAACAGCGTTTGGAATGCGATCATGCGTAACTCAAAGACATTGAACAATACAGGTTCACATGTAAAAGCTTCTCTATGTTCACTGCTTCTCTATATTCATACATCCAGGGGGATTGGGGCTTGTGGGAGACTATTTTTGGTTGGGGGCCATTGTTGGGTACAAATGCTCAACAAAAAAATTATATAAAATAAGAAATTAAAATTAAAATCATTAGAAAACTAACTTCATAAAAATGTTTACGAAGAAAATAAAAAGCTAAATGAATGGAAGAGCTAGAAATCATATACAAACAGTATAATTGTACTAATATTTTATTTATTAATAGTTTTTTTGAGTGCAAAAATTGTTCTAATTAAAATACAGACTGTCTGGGGCAAGACATATCTCAACGGTTAAGAGCACTCAACCCACATGACAGCTATAAACACTCTGTATCTTCAGTATCAGGGCATATGATGCCTCTTTTCGCCTCCATGGTCATTGCACATGTATAGGTATATTTACAATTTTTGCATTGATGAAAGGGCTTAGTATTTAAAGGCGTTTAATACCAAGCCTGACATTACTGAGTTAGATCCATAGAGCTCACTTGATGGAAGGAGAAAACCAAATCCTGTAAGTTGTCTTTTGACCTCCATTTCTGCACCATGGCACATGTACTGTACATGTGCACAGAAAGGTACACACATAGACACACAATAACAGTAAAATAATGTCTTGTTTACAAGTGATGACACAAATATGCTGAAAACAATTGCATGGCCACAGATAGTCTAGGCAGATGGAATAGAAATAACTTTATGCTGAAAATGTAAAGATAAGCAAAACAGGACACTATATAATGATTACAAGGATCGATAGTGAAATAGAAGGCAAATAAATTTACCAAAATTCAGTGTCACTATTTATTTAAAGAAAGGGAAGGATTGAATGCTTACAATAAACATCATACATATCCAACAGCCTACTTTCAGGAATGGCACAGTAGAGAAAGATATTCTACACTAAAACATCCGAGTTCAACTGGTCTCTGAACTAATTGGGCACAACGATTTTTTTTTTTTTTATGTGTATGAGTGTATTGTCTGCATGTAGGTAGGTGCACCCCTGTCGTGCAATGCTGCAGAGGTCAGAAGAGCATGTCAGATTTCCCTGGAACAGAAGTTAAAGACGGTTCTTAGACAGCATGTGGGTTCTGGGAATCAAATCCTGGTCCTCTGTAAGAGCAGTTGGTGTTCTTAACCACTGAGCCATCTCTCCAGCCCCCATGCAACCAAATTTTATAGAACATTTTACCAAATAGCCACAGAATAAGTGGACTTGCTAGACTCCATATGGAATGCTTTCAAGGATCTATCTTATATCAATCCATCAAGCAGTCTTCACAAGTTGACAAATACTGAAATAGTATCAAATATATTTTCTAAACACAAATAAACTATCAATAAATACCTGGAGGAGAATAGCAAAATTCCTAAGTGTATGGAACATAATCAGGCTCCTTCACAATCAATAGATCACTAAAGTAGAAATATTTGAATAACTCTTGAAACAAAGCAAATAGAAACCCAAAGTTAAAAAAAAAAAAGGTATCAGGTGGGATACAGCAAAGGCAGTTTTAGAAAGAAAGTTTTGAGGAATAAATGACTATAACAATAAGGTAGAATGAAGGCACATTAAAAAAGTTACTAATGCATTTCAACACTAGAAAAATGAGAAAAATGTGTACCTCAAATGCACAGAACACAAAAAGTATATACCAAAGGAGAAAATATTTTATTAGTTCTTGGATAATTTAGTATAGTTTGTTTGGTTCTTATTCAAACTTCCTCCCCCATCACTTCTCAGATCCAACCCCACCTACCTAACCACCTGCCTGCATTTTTTTTTCAGGTCTGTGGAGTCCAATTCGTATTCCTCAAAACTACTGAGCACATGTTAATCCCCTGGAGTGCGCATAACATTAATGGAAACCAGACCCATAAAGAAACCTAACTCTCCCTCTCCTAGCTACAATAAATTTTCAATTGTTCCTCAATTAGGGTTGGACATCTGTCCACTTCTCCCCTCCATGTTGTCTTCTTATCTTCTGCTAGTGCAAGTCTGGTGCATGCTGGGAAAAGTGCTGCAGTTTAACATGTGAAACTTCTCTGCTGTGTTGGTAAAACAGTTTCCATGAGGATGGAGAGTTGACTCAGCAGTTAGGAGCATTGTCTGCTCTTCCAGAGGACCTGGGTTCCAGAGTTTGTTCCAAACACCCTCATGGCACTAACAAGATGTTAATAACTCCAGTTTGAGGGGAACCCGATGCCTTCTGACTTCTGAAGGCACTGCATGGCACGGGCAACACAGTCATAACACATAAAATAAAAGTAACAAATAAAGCATTTTTAAAAGGAAAGCAGTATCTGTCTCTGCTACTGCCTCTGACTCTTTCCATCATTTTAAACCCTCTTCTGCAGCTATCATTGAGCCTTGGGAGGACAGGGTGTGATATATGTTTCTCACTTAGTATTTAGCACTACACAGTTATTGTTTGCATTATGAGCCTATAACATCTCCTGCAAAAATGAAGTTTATCTGAAGAGATTTGAGAGATGTACTAATCTAAGGATATAAGCATAAATGATTATAACTTGGTTTAACACTATGTCCATTTACCAGAAAAAAGTACTTATTTTATTTATTTATTTGTTTATTTATTTATTTATTTATTTATTTATTTATTTATTTTTGCTATGGCCTGTGACCTGTGGAGCCACAGGTTCTTGGGTACAATACCAGTGCCAGGTATGTGTTTCATCTTGTGAAGGAGACTTTAAATAAAATCAGGGAAATGGTTGGTTATTTGATAACATTTCTACAACTATTTGCTGAGTTGGCAGATCTTGCCAGGAGGGTGATCTTTGTAGTTCTCTGGATTTGTAGCTAAGACTAATGACTATTTTTTTGTTTCTGGTATCTTGCTTAGCACCTTCTAAGCACAATTAAAAATAAGTAGTCAAGATGAAGTATCAAGATCTATATCACCTTAAATACTCCACGTAATAATTCATTAATGTAGTGTTTTCCATAATAGGGTTTTACCGTCAAATTCTGAATGGTACCACAGTGTCAAAATTCAGGATGTTTTGATTGTCCAAGGTAACCTCTTGCTTACTACAAAGAAAGAGCTTATTAATGGCATTGTGGGGTTTTTGTTTTGTTTTGTTTTGTTGTTGCTAGCCTATGGTATCCAGTATCTGAGACGGATATTTAATCCCCATTACAGGGCAAGTTCATTTAAACTCTTTTTACATAAGGGTGTTTATAATTCTTAGAAAGCCTCTAAAGTCATAGATTTCCATATGAATTTTTCAAGATGTATTTCATTATTCCTCCACAATAATCCTTCCTCTACCTGGCCCTCTCTTCCTATGCTCTATTTAATCCTTCATATTCTATCAGTTTGCTCTCACCCTTTGTATTCTAATTCACCTCCCATGAAGCTTATCCTCCATAGTCCTTTACTGGTGTCCTGACCTCTATGGATTTTCCATTTTAAGCATTCTTATCAAAAGATACAAAGCTACCTTCCACATATGTAATCGATGAAGCAACATTTGTCATTCTGTGTCTAGCCAACCTCCATTTACCAGAAAATGTCATAAATTTTAACATCTTAATAATATTGCATGTTATTAATATATCAGACTTTTATTATCCATTCATCTGTTGAGGGACATGTAAGCTGTTTCCAGTTACTGATTTTTGTACATAGAAGACCAATGAACATGGATGAACAGTGATATCTGTAGTAGGATATGAAGTTTTTTTGTTTTTTTTTAATAAGCTCGTGTTGTATAGTTGGATCATGAGGTAGATATATCTATTTCTAGCTTTCTGAGAAAGTGACACAATGATTTCCCTAGTAGCAGCACCAAATTGTACTCCCACTACCGATGAATACATGTTCTCTTTTCTCCATATGCTCAGTATTTATCATAATTTATGTATTTAGAATTTTTTATTTTTTTAATATTTTTTAAATTTTATTTATTTTTGTATGTGTATGAATGTACTGTCTGCATGTAGGTTTGTGCACCCATGTCGTGCAATGTCATGGAGGTGATAACTGGAGTTCTCCTGGAATTGGAGTTACAGATGGTTCTTAGCTGCCATGTGGGTTCTGGGGGTCGGACCTGGGTCCTCTGCAAGAGCAGTCGGTGCTCTTAACCACTAGGCTATCTCTCCAGCCCCTATGTTTTTAGATTTTTAACCATTCTTACTGGAGTTAGATAAAATATACAAGTACTTTTTGTTAGGATTTCCATGATGAATACTGATGTGGAATATTTAAAAGTTATTTCTCAGCCATTTGCATTTCATCTTTTGACAACTCTATGCTTAAATCTTCCATCAGTTACTAGCTGAATTGCCAGTTCTTTTGATGATATTTTATGGTTATGCATATTCTACATACACCTTATGAGATATGCAGTTGGTAAAGATTTTTTTTTCTATTCTGTAGGCCGCCTCTTCATCACTCGATTAATAGTGTCCTTTACTGTGCAGAAAATTTTTACTTTCACTAAGTCCTGTTTTCAATAGGTAGTCTTAATAACTATTGATGTGGGGTCCTGTTCAGAGTGTCGTTTCTTGTGCATATGATTTCTAGTCTATTCCCCACTTTCTCATCAATCAGATTCAGGGTAAAGGGACTTGAGGTAAGGTCCTTGATCCATTTGGAGATTTTGGTGTAGCTATAGGGATTTTGATTAACTATTATAAAACATTCGTTAAAGGTGTCTTTTCTCAAATCTGTGTTTTTGGACTCTTTGTAAAAAATGGAATGGTTTTATATGTAGTCACTTAAATATGGGTGCTGAATCCAATCTCATTGATCAGCATTTCTGCTTTTATTCCAGCACCATGAATAACATGTATTAGTATCTGTTATTATGTTGTAGAGGTGGTGTTTGTAGTTCCACTTAATAACTGCTTTGGAATTGTTTATTCACTGTGCTCTATCAAATCTGTTTAACTATGTGTGGTGGTTTGAATGTGTGTCCTCCATAGGCTCTAGGTATTCAGACGTTTGTCTCCACTTGGTGGCGCTGTTTTTGGAGGTCTTGTGGTTTGTGGCCATGCTGCAGGAAGTGTGTCACTGGGGGCAGGCTTAGTGAGCTTAACAAGCCTCATGGTCTACAGTTGCTTCCCTCTCTGTTTTCCTGTGCTCTTCGCAAGATGTGACCCTTGGCCTGCCACTCCAGATCCAGCCACCATGCCTCCTGCCACAATGGACTCTAATTCCCTGGAACCACCAATCGTAAGCTCAAATAAACTCTTCCTTTTATAAGTTACTTGGTCGTGGTGCTTTATCACAGCAACAGAAAAGTGACTAATACAGTTATTGGTACCAGAGAATGAGCTGTTGGCTGTGAAGAACCTGACCATGTGGATGTTTGGAGAAGTGTGGAAGACTTTGGAACTTTGGGCTGGAAAGGTTGTTGACTATTGTAAACAGAGCTTAAAGGGCCATTCTAGTGGAAGCCTGGAAGAAAGCATGACTGCAAAGAATGTAGTTCCAGAGTAAAATAAAGACTTAGGCAGCAACGGGGATATTTTGATAAGGAGTCTGGCAGCAGTTTGCCCACAGCCCAAATGCTTGCCTGATGCTAAGTTGAAAAGCGGTGGACTGATGTCTTTGGTGGAGGATATTTCAAGACAGCCTAATGTAGAAATGGTGGCGTGGTTTTTAATGATGAATATTGTGCAAATCTACAGTGAAAAAGAGCAGATGGGGCAAAAAGAAATGCAGAATGTACAGTTTGGATCTGATAACTGCACTAGGAAGATTAAAGGTGGGGCCAAGGCATGTGAAGGAGAGGCTCCCTGTCATAAAGAGATTAAAGCAATTAAGGGGAGGCCTGGAGATTTACAAGTAAACAAAAGAATCAGTACCTTCAGGGCAATACCACACCCAGCTAATCCTCCAACAAGTCCAGGGCAGAGAAAAGTTGCAAATGTGGTTGGAATGGGCCAGGGTCCATCCCAGGATTGCAGCCAAACTCGGCAGTTTCATTCACGTGGTGCTGGCTTTAGAGGCATGAAGTTCGCAAGAGTGAAGGGGTCATCAGTTCTTCCTCCACGGTTTCAGAGAGCCAAAAAGGCCAGGCAGAGTACAGCAGGGGTGTCCCTGAATAAAGAAGGCCCTGATAGGCCATTGCATGAAGCTGTGAATGTGCAGCCTGGTGGGCATCAGAGACCCCAAGAAGACTTTCAAGATGCCAGACCTGTGAGATATTTGCCAAGGAGAGCTGCATACAGGGAGTGGTACCGGCCTAAGAAAGAGATGTATGTTGCAAGCAAAGCTGGAAGAGCTTAGCCATCTAAGCCCTTTGGAAGTCAAGTCCCAGAGGTTGCATGTGGAGCTACTGGACTTAGTGTTTGCCCTGCTGGTTTTCAGTCTTGTTTTGGTCCGGTATTTCCTCACTATGCCTCTATTCCTCCCTTTTGGAATGGGAATGTGTATTCGGTTACACTGTATATTGGGAGTATGTAATTTGTCTTTTGATTTTACAGAAGCTTACACTTTAAGAGATTGGCCTGAGTCTCAGAAGAGACCTTGGACTGTGGACTTTTGAATGGCATTGAGACTGGTAAAGACTGTGGGGACTTTTAAGGTTGGACTAAATGCATTTTGCATTTTGTATGGTCAGGAGCCTATGGGGGCCAGGGAGTGAAATGTGGTGCTTTGAATGTGTGTCCCCCATAGGCTCTAGGTATTCAGACGTTTGTCTCCACTTGGTGGCGCTGCTTTTGGAGATCTTGGGGTTTGTGGCCATGCTGCAGAAAGTGTGTCACTGGGGACAGGCTTAGTGAGCTTAACAAGCCTCATGGTCTACAGTTGCTTCCCTCTCTGTTTCCTGTGCTCTTCACAAGATGTGACCCTCGGCCTGCCGCTCCAGATCCAGCCGCCATGCCTCCTGCCACAATGGACTCTAATTCCCTGGAACCGCCAATCATAAGCTCAAATAAACTCTTCCTTTTATAAGTTACTTGGTCGTGGTGCTTTATCACAGCAACAGAAAAGTGACTAATACACTGTGAGTATTCCTCCCAGTATCCTCTGTAGTGTTAACTTAATGGATCTGAACTCCCTAAGCCTATTTTTATCATGGAATGCTTTCCTTTTTCCTTTACTTACAACTGAGGGTTTTTCTGGACATAAAAAACTGAACTCGTATCTGTTATCTTTCATGACATGTAGAAGATTAATTTATGCCTTCATGGCTTTCAATGTTTCTTTTGAAAAGTCAGCTGCTGAGGGCTGGAGGGATGGTTCAATGGTTGGGAGCACCAACTGCTCTTGCAGAGGATCCAGGTTCGATTCTCCGCACCCACGTGGCAGCTCAGAACTGTTTTTAAGACAGGTGTGGTGGCGCACACCTTTAAAAAAAGAAAGAAAAGTCAGCTGCTATTATGATGCACCTGCATTTACTTGTAGTTTGGTCTTTCTCTCATTCAGCTTTCTGTATACTTTATTGTCCTTTATGTTTATTGCTTTTATTATTATATTTATTTCTGGTCCATTCTATTGGGTGTTCTGTAAACCATTTGTACCTTCATTAAGTATCTCTTTCTTTGAGGCAGTTTCTTTTATGGTTTTGTTGAATATAAAGGGGAAGGAGCTAAAGAGATAGGGGACCAGAAGAGAAAGATATTATCAAAGAGGAAATGGGGAACATGGGGGCAGTTAATTGGAAAGAGAAAAAGGAGGGTGGGAGGGAGGGAGGGAGAGAGAGAGAAAGAGAGAGAACCAAAAATTCTTAGCTTTATTTTCTTGATGAGGGTTTCAGCTGAAAATTTTATTTCACTGTTTTTCTCATTTCAAGTTTTATTTGTTTCACTTCTCCTTAGAAATTGTTTTTGCTTATTAAATACTATTTTTGAGTCTTGAATTATGTTCTCTATTTAATTCACTTGTTTGTGTTTTCAAGGTTTTTATTGTGGAATTTATGCACGTCTGTTTTGAGGTCCTTGAACGCATTTAAAATAGCTTCTTTAAAATCATTGTCTTTTGCACCAACTAAAGTGGACTTCCCTGTGAAGGTGTGCTAATTTCTGGAAATGGCTTATTGCCTTGTTTTTACGAATTGCTTAATTTTTTTTGCAATGGGACATATGCATCTGGAATTATGTGTTTGGCTGTGTTTCTTGGTATGGATATCTTGTCTCACTTTTGTTGAGCTTGTGCTTGGATCTTTTGTTACTGTTACCTAAAATTATCAGGATTTTTTACCAGCGTATAGGTGTTTTTTGCCTTTGGGGTAACTTTTTGACATACAAATGTGACGTCAAATCTGTTCCCTTCACAGATTGGGATATGTATGTTTCTGAGTCCAGGAACATACCTTTGGTAAAGTAAGAAGATTCTCGCTTGTGATGTCCAGAAATGTGTGGCTCAATCAGTTTTCTATGTGATCTTTGGGTGCCAGGATCTGGAGTTACAGGGGTAGTGACTGTTGTTCCATGGAGAAGGGTAACGAATGTCATATTTTCTTCAGGTACAGGTAGTCGGAGGGGAGATTGTGTAAGATAGTTCTATCTAAGTTGAAGGTCATAGGATATGTTGAGTTCCTTAAGCAGCATGGTTGTTTGGTTAACTGGATGTGGAGGTGGATTTGGTACTGCCTATCTGATAGAGGGAATGATTCTAAGTATATCTACCATGATTGTGAGATTGAAGTAAATAATGGAATGTGGTCCCAGTGGCTGCAAAGGAGCTTGGGTTGTGGCTCTGGGGATTCCTTTCTACCTGCAGGTCTGTGTTTAAAATTCACAAGTGCTAATGCATATGATATTAATCATCATTTTCTTGCTTTGGGACAAATATCTGGGAAAATGTGACTAAATATAGTCAGAAATCAATGACAAAATTCAACATATGATGGGTGTTATGGTACATGCCTTCAATCCCACAGTTTGGAGGCAGAGGCAGGTGGTCTCTAAGATCAAGGCCAGACTGGTCTACATAGTGAGTTACAGGTGAAAAACACTCTCCTAACTCAATAAATGAGAAACACAAATCAAAAATACATCAACATTCCATCTTAAACGAGTCAGAGTCAATATCATAAAGAAAACACAATAAATGATTATGATCATCCATGTGGGAAAGTAACTATTGCTCATTGTTGTCAGATGGAATACAATGTCTCCAAGAAGTATGGAAATCAATAAGTAAATTCCTAAAAAATGTAAAATAGATACCATTATGATCCAACAGTCATACCTGTGATGATACACCCCAAAAGCAGACTAGCACACCATAGAAATGTCTACCTACTCAAATGTATATAACACTATTCCAATACTCAACTTATGGAATCAGCATGTAAGTGTAAAGATCATGCCAAAGAGAAATTGTATATATAATATATATATCCGCTCTCTCTATAAGATATATATCATCCTATTCACATAGAACAAAATTATGTCACTTTAGTAAAGCACATGGAACTGATGATCTTCCTTTTAAATAAAATAAGCCAACTAGACAGAGACAAGTCTTTTATGGTTTTACTCTCATTTGTGGAATTTAAGCAATAAAAAAGTAATAAAAGTAAAATTAGTGGTGGTAATACAGTGATAAAATTACTATGGGGAGAGTGTAAGAAAAAAATAAGTAATAAAGATGGGGCTGGAGAGATTGCTCAGCGGTTGAGAGTGCTGACTGCTCTTGCAGAGGGCTCGGGTTTGATTCCCAGAACCAATATGTTGGGTAAGAACCGTCTTTAACTCCAGTTCCAGGGAAATAAAAAGCCCTCTTCTGACCTTCGTGGCATTGTAAAACACAGGTGCACCAACTTACATGCAGACAGTACACTCATACACATAAAAAATTCTAAATAAATTTTAAAAAGCTTTAAAAAAAGTAATAAAGGGAATGCAAAAGATCCAAATTCACTATATGTATATTTGGAAGTGACTTAATGAAATCTCTTCATTTGCCTAATGAACAAAGAAGACTGGAGAAACAAAAACAAAATAAATATTTGAACCAAATGTCTTACAGAAGAAATGTACCTCAACATATTAGAGATGATCCTTGTTTGACAAACTCATGTATACATAATATTTAATATGAAACAATTAAAAGACTTTCCTCTAAGGTCTAGAACATAATAAGCTTGTCCACATTCACCATTTTTATTCAGTATTATATTTGAAAAGACTTGCTAATACAACTGGCAAGTAAAAAAATAATAAAGCCAATATGAATTGAAAATGGGAATTTCAAAATATCCTTGGCACATGCCTTTATTCCTAGCACTCGAGAGGCAGAGGCAGGTTGATCATTGTGATTTAAAGGTCAGCCTGGTCTATAGAGTGAGTTCCAGGACAGCTGAGGCTACAGGAAGACCCTGTCTTGAAAAAGATCAATAAAAAAAAGGCTAAATATGGGAGTTTGGCAGCTGAATAGAGTGGAACCCGGGGTGTTGACTAGTAAGAAAGGGGGAATAGCTACAATGGCTGGGAAGCACATGCTTCACATCAATGGACAAAGCAGAATAGAATGCATTCAGTGGCCCTTGGTTGCAGCAGGAGTGGCAATCAGAGCTTGGTGTTCTAGCAAGTCTCCATGGTTGAGATTGTCGGAATGAAATTGGTGCAGACCAGAGCCATTCTCAATTACATTGGCACCAAATACAACCTCTATGGGAAGGACATGAGGGAGAGAGCTCTGACTGACATGTGTACAGAAAGTATTTTCTATCTGAGTGAAATGATCATGCTTCTGGCAATATGTTCTCCAGACAAAAAGATGCAAAGATCGACATGATCAAAGACAAGATGAAAATGTGTTACTTGGCTGCCTTTGAAAGGGTGTTACAGAGCCATAGGTAAGAGTATCTTGTTGGCAACACATTTATTAGGGCTGAAATTCACCTGCCGAGCTTCTCCTATACATTGAAGAGTTAGATGCCAGCCTTCTAGAGAGCTAGGAGATTTCCCAAGACCAACTGAACCTCAGGTAGGTAGGTAGAAGTTGGGTGCTTCAGCAAGGAAGATGGTTGTTTGGTTTAATATAGTTAATCTAGGGCTGGAGAGATGGCCTAGCGGTTAAGAGCACCGACTGTTCTTGCAGAGGACTGGGGTTCAATCCCCCGAGCACCCACATGGCAGCTGAGAACAGTCTGTAACACCAATTCCAGGAGAACTCCAGTTCCGACACCCTCTTCTGACATTGGCGGCATTGCACAACATGGGTGCACAAACCTACATTCAGACAGTACATTCATGCAAACAAATAAATAAATAAAAATTTAAAAAAAACATAGTTAATCTAGTTGTTTTTGGCTTAATGAGCTTTTGTGGCTGTGGGGGCAGAGTTATCCTCCTAGCTGGTATAAAAGGTGGGGTTGTGTGAGTCTTGAGATCGGCGATCTCCCAAGACCACCTGAAGCACATGTACCCGGACACGGGCTAAAGAGCAGAACCCTCAACCCCCCCCCCCCCCCGAGATTACGAAGGCATCTGAAAGAGGCAAGCAAGCCTTCGACACAGTGAAGAGGTATTTGGGACTCATATTGGAATACAGGCAAGGCAAAGCCCATATGCCAGGAGCACGGAGAAGAGACAATATGGAAAATGTGCTGGATAATCCCACACCAAGCTCCACCAACCCTGCAGAAGATTCCTACAGTGGGAAGTCCAGGGGGATGGCCCAGGACTCAGATATCAGAAGAACAATCTTGAACATACTTAAAGAAGTGTAAGATTATAAAGAGCAAATCAAAGAATTAAGAAAAGAGAATGAAGAACTCAAGAAGAAAGTGGAAACACTGAAAAGATCCCATATCGAAAAAGATAAGGAAAGCAAACAGTGAAGCAAAGAGCTACAGGGGATTGAGTAGCTCCAAAAGGAAGTGGAAATACTAAAGAAATCAGAAGAGGAAACGAAAAAAGAACTCAGACACTCATCCAATCAAGCGGAAAGGAAAGGAAAAAGCCTCAGAAGCAGAATGGAGGAAGCAGAACAAAGAATATCAGACCTGGAAGATAACACAAAACAACTAAAAACCTCAAGGAAAGATTATGAAAATTTTAAAATATACAAAAGTGGAAAAACCAGGAACTGTGGGACACTATGAAAAGATCAAACCTCTTCATCATAGGAATAGAGGAAGGAAAATAATCCCAAGAGAATGGTATCGATCAGATGTTCAACGGAATAATACATGAGAATTTCCCCAAAGTAAAAAAAGACAAACCAATACAACAAGAAGCACATAGAACTCCAAACAGACAAGATCAGAAAAGAAACTGTCCACACCACATCATAGTTAAAATGCTAGAAACCCAAAGCAAAAACGAAATCCTTAAAGCCACAAGAGAAAAATCAACAAGTGACCTATAAGGGGAAACCTATCAAAATTACAACTGACTTCTCAGTGCAAACTATGAAAGCAAGAAGAACGTGGAGTAAAGCATTCCCAATGTTAAAGGACATAGAGGTCAATCCAGGCTACTATACCCGGCAAAAATGTCAATTCTATTTGAAGGAGAGAGCAAAACCTTCCATGACATAAAGATGAAAGAATATATGTCTGGAAAAACAACCCTTCAGAGAATACTTGAAGCACTTCAAAGGACATAAGAAAGGAGTAACCATCCCCATGCACCTAGAAAGAGAAATCAATAAAAGCATAACTGTAGAAGTAGAAACCTAAACCAAAACCACAAATGGATAATAAGGCAAAAGGAAGCAACACAAACCTATCAGTCATAACCTTAAATATTAATGGACTAAATTCCCCAATCAAAAGACATAGTCTGGGAGATTGGATTAGGACAAAGAACGCATAGATATGCTGTCTACAAGAAACACATCTTACCTTCAATGACAGGCACCACCTTCAAGTGAAAGGACAGAAAAAAAAATATTCCAAGCAAATGGTACAAAAAAGAAAGGCAGGTGTTGCTACTTTAATATCAGACAAAATAGACTTCAAAGTAAAAGCAATCAGAAGAGACAAAGAAGGCCATTACATTTTTATCAAAGGAACAATTCACCAAGAAGATTTCACAATTATGAATATATATGCACGAAACTCTGGTACACCAAACTTTATAAAGGCAATTCTCCAGGACAACAAGTCACACACTAACCTCAGTACATTCATACTAGGGGATTTCAATACCCCACTGAGCCCTTTGGACAGGTCAACAGGACAAAGAATAAACAGAGAGACATCTGAACAGAACGATATGATACACAAATGGACCTCATAGACCTCTACTAATATTCCACACTAATACCAGAGAATACAATTTCTACTCAGCACCCCATGGAACCTTCTCCAAAATCGAACACATACTGGGACACAAATACAAATACAAAAAACACAAATACAAAAAGATTTAAGTAATTTCATGCATTCTATCAGACCACAAAGAGAGAAAGCTCACTATCAACACCAGGATAAGCCCTACCATCTACAAGAACACATGGAGACTAAACAATACACTCTTAAATAATGAATGCATAAAGAAAGAGATAAAGAAAGAAATAAAAGCATTCCTGGAACTGAATGACAATGACAATACAACACAACAAAACCTATGGGATACCTTAAAAGAACCCTAAACGCAACAGACAGGAAGAAATAACAAAAATCAGAGCAGAAATCAATGAAATAGAAACAAAGAAAACAATTCAAAAAAATCAGTGAATGCAAAATTGGTTCTTTGAAAGAATAAATAAGATAGACAGACCTCTAGCCCAGTTAACAAAAAGAAAGAAGGAACAACTCCAAATCAATACAATCCATGTTGAAAAGGGAAATATCACAACAGACAAGGAAAAGATCCAGGAAATCATACAGGAATACTGCAAAAACCTATACTCTACCAAGTTTGAAAACCTAGAAGAAATGGATGAATATCAGAAATCCTGGGAATCACCAAAGCTAAACGAAGAAGAGATCTACAGCTTAAACAGACCCATAATCTATGAAGAAATTGAAGATGTAATAAGAAACCTCCCAACTAAAAAAAGCCCAGGCCCAGACTCACATAAAGAAGATCATCCATCATAACCAAGTTGGATTCATACCAGAGATGCAGGGATGGTTCAACATAAGAAAATCAATAAACATCTTCAAGCACATAAGTGGAATGAAAGACAAAAACCGCACCCTCATCTCAATTGATGCTGAAAAATCCTTTGACAAAATCCAGCATCCCTTCATGCTTAATATCCTAAAGAGAATTGGATTGGAGGGATCATTCTTCAATGTAATCAAAACCATATACAGGAAAACCACAGCCAATATCATGCTAAATGGGGAAACAACAGAAACATTTTCTTTTTTTTAAACAATTTTTTAAATTTTATTTATTTCTGTATGTGTACGTATGTACTGTCTGCATGCAAGTTTGTGCACCCATGTCGTGCAATGCCGTGGAGGTCAGAAGAGGGTGTCGGATTCCCCTGGAACTTGAGTTCTTCTGGAATTGGAGTTTCAGACAGTTCTCGTCCGCCATGTGGGTGCTGGGGATCAAACTCGGGTCCTCTGTAAGGGCAATCAGCACTCTTAACCACTAGGCCATCTCTCCAGCCCCGAAATATTTTTTAAAGGTAGGAACTCAGCAAGGCTGCTCCCTGTCACCACTCCACTTCAATATAGTTCTTGAAACACTGGCTAGATCAATAAGGCAAGAAAAGGAAATTAAAGGAGTACTAATTGGAAAAAAGGAAGTCAAGCTATCCCTCTTTGCTCATGATATGATTGTTCACTTAAGGGAGGTTAAAGCCTCCATCAGAAAACTCCTAGAAATGATTAACAGCTTCAGCAAAGTGGCAGGGTACAAAGTTAACCTAAAAAAATCAGTGGTCTTTATTTACACCAACAACAAGCAACTGGAGAAGGAATTCAAGAACTTCCCACTCACAATAGCTTCAAAAATAATAAAAATCCCTAGGAAAAACCTAACCAAAGACACCAAACATCTCTACAACAAAAATGTTAAACCCTTAAAGAAAGAAATTGAAGAAGACATCAGAAGATGGAAAAACCTCCAATGCTCATGGATGGGGAAAATTAACATTGTAAAAATGTCCATTCTACCCAAGCTCTTGTATAAATTTAATGCAATCCCAATTAAATTCCCCAAGAGTTTCTTCACAGTCTTGGAAAAAAAAGTCCTTAAATTCATTTGGAAAAACAAAAGACTTGAATAGCCAAAACAACCTGGCAGCAGACTATAAGACATAGGCGTAGGAAAAGAATTCCTAAATCAGACAGCAGCTGCCCATGAATTAAGGTCGACAATTGACAAATGGCACTTCATTAAACTCAAAAGCGTCTGTACATCAAAAGAAACAATAAAGAAAGTGAAGAGTAATCCCACAGAGTGGGAGGAAACCTTCACCGCAGAAGCATCTGACAAGGCATTTATTTCCAGAATATATAAACTACTCAAAAAACAAAGAAGAAAGAAAACAAATGACCCACTCAATAGATGGAGCAAAGAGCTGTACAGAGACTTCACAAGTGAGGAATTAGAGATGGCTGCTGAGAAACACCTTAAGACGTGTTCCACATCACTATCATTAAGGAAATGCAAATCAAAACCACTTTAAGATATCATCTAACTCCAATAAGACTGGCTAGGATCAAGAAAACAAACGATACCAAGTGCTGGAGAGGTTGTGGAGAAAGGGGAACACTCATCCACTTCTGGTGGTCATGTAAACTCGTACAGCCACTATGGAAAGCAGTGTGGAGAACCCTTGGAAGACTTGGAATGAACTTGCCACCAAACCCAGCCATACCACTCTTAGGCATGTACCCTATAGACTCACCCTCCCTGCAGAGATACATGCACAGCCATGTTTATTTCATCTCTCTTCGCAATAGCAAGGAGCTGGAACCAACCCAAATTCCCCTCAACTGACAAGTGGATAGAGAAATTGTGGTACATTGACACAATGGAGTTCTATGCAGCAGTAAAGAAAAATTATATATAGGGGCTGGAGAGATAGCATAGTGGTTAAGAGCACCGTCTGTTCTTGCAGAGGACCTGGGTTCGATCCCCAGCACCCACATGGCAGCTAAGAACCGTCTGTATCTCCAATTCCAGGAGAGCTCTAGTTCCAGGAGAATATGAGACCCTTTTCTGACCTCCGCAGCATTTCACGACTCTGGTGCACAAACCTACATGCAGATGGTACATTCAGACACATATAAAAATAAAATTTGAGAAAAAAATTTTAAAAAGAAAGATGATATCAGCTTTGCAGGAAAATGGCTGTACCTAGAAGACATCATGATGAGTGAAGTAACACAGTACCAGAAAAACAATGCATGGTATCCCTAGTCTGTGGATGCTAGTGGCAATTACCTAGTTGTAAATATTTCTTGTGCATGGCCCCTTGAGCTTTTGTTGAAGCAGTTGGGAGTGATGCATTTTGGAAACAACATCAACAACAACAGCAACAACAGAAAGGACTGCATCAAAGAATTGACTGAAATAATGAACTTCTGCTCAAAACAGTCAATTTCCACATGGAGACTATTGAGAAATATTGAGAAAGAAATGAAAAGCATGTTTGGCAGAATACATGAGCTCTGGTGGGGTGGGGACATAGGGTGGGGGACACAGGTCTAGGTTTGATAATCTTGTACAAAATATATATTTAAAAAAGAAGAAAGAAAAAGGATGTAAACTTAAAAAAAAAGGAAATCCCTGCAACCTGGCAGCCAGAAGAAGCCTCCTCCTGATGAGAAAATAGTTGAAGAAGCAAGGAAGAGTCTCATACTTTAGTAAAGCTACATTGAACATGCCCACATGTGCCAAACCCAGAGGCTTCACAAGAATGATTTGCTTATTGAAAATGTTGACCCTGGCTATTGTGAAATAATAAACATTGACAAATGGTATGCATACATAGAGTGTTTGAAGTCTGAGTTCAAATCCCAGCACCACATACAAGCAGAAAGGGAAACAATAAAAACAACAAATGAAAACAAATCTTACAAAGGAAAGAGGTTAAAAACGAAGTAAAAGCCAGGCATGGTGTCACATACCTTAATCCCAGCAGAGGCAGGTGGATCTCCATGAGGTTAGGCCAGCCTGATTTGCATGGCAAGTTCGAGGAAAGCTTGAGCTAGAAGAAGACCCTGCCTGAACACACCCCACTCCACAAACAAAAACAAACAAAAATGAAAGTAAAAAGAACACCAGAAAAAAAAAAAAAAAAAAAAAACTAAAATTTTAAATGTAAAATTAATTTACAAGTGGGGAAGCAATGGAAAAATGAGATTTTATCTGTGTTTCCTGGTAACTTTAATGGGCTAATTCACATGATGTACTATTCACCCATCTAAAAATTTAAATTCAGCAATTTTTAAAAAAAAATCACAATTGTGGAGACATTACTGTTATTGACTTTAGAACATTTTCATCATGCCAAATGTGCTAGATGTTAATTATTAATATGCTTCCCATGGACTTGCCTATATTGGGCTTATTTTTAAGTAGATGCACTCATAAAATCTTGGCCTTTGCATGTACCGTCTTTCACTTTACATGATGTTGTAAGGCCCATTATTTATGTTCTATGTATTATCATTTTCTTCATTTTTTTTAATTTTTATTTATTTATTTATTTATTTATTTATTTATTTATTTATTTATTTTTGTATGTGTATGAATGTACTGTCTGCATGCAGGTCTGTGCACCCGTGTCGTGCAATGCCGCGGAGGTCAGAAGAGGGTCTCGGATTCCCCTGGAACTGGAGTTCTCCTGGAATTGGAGTTACAGATGGTTCTTAGCCGCCATGTGGTGCTGGGGATCGAACCCGGGTCCCTGCAGGCGTCGGTGCTCTTAACCGCTAGGCTATCTCTCCAGCCCCCATTTTCTTCATTTTTATTAGCTCTTTGATAATTTCATACAATTTATGTTTTGTCTTTTATTGATTTTTATGAATTTCAAAGAGTATATTTGGAACATATTTAGACCTCCTTTCCTTATCTGCTCCCCTTAAAATATCAGGCCTAAACTCATGTATTCTGATATATAAATATATAATAATAGATATTATATAATAATTTATATGAATGTAGATAATAATGTCTTTGATTCAAAAAAAAAAGAAAAAAGTAAAAGCTTAATATGCCACCAAAGAAACCACTTTAATTAATCAATTAATTCAGAATCTTTTCTGAATGAAAAATTTTTAAAAGGCCAAACCAAATAACATTTCATATACCAATAGCAAACTTCTGCCAAACAGATGGAAATTTCAAATAACCTTTTTTTACAATGGTTACAAAATAGCTAGGATTAAATTTAATGAACTTGGTGAGAGACCTTTAAAATTATGAAGCATTGAATAAGAAGCTGACTAGGATAAAGACAAATGGAAAAATGAATTGGTATTATAGAATAGAATGATTCTCAATTAAATGTAAATGTTTATACTGCAAAAAAATAATCTAGAGATTCAATACAATACTTTCAAAAGTCCAGTTATTTTTCACAAGGAAGGAAACAAAATTCTTAAAAATGATATAGACCCACAGATAAACTACATTGGGATGTTGTTACTTAGCTTCCCATTACTGTGACAAAAATCACAAGAGCTTACATGGATGTAATATTAATTTTAATTGCAACATTTGTGACTATGGTTATTTTCCCTAACTTTTCAGTTCCTGTGGTAACACAGATTGTTATTACAGAAAATGACAGAATACAGATGTCCACACTTACAAGTGAAAAGAAAGAGAGAAAGGATCTATAGACAAAATATACCCTTTAAATTCATGCCTCAGTGAAATTCCTCCTCCATTTAGGTCCAATCTCTTAAGAGTCCAGTAGATGAACATGTATTAAGGAACATAAGGGTACTGTATTTTGACACAGTAAGCAATAACGCAAGCAAACAACAGAATGTATGAATTCTAGTGGGAGGGGCCAATGGGACAGTGCCAGTGGGAAAGAGTTTATAAGGATGATTCTTATTCATTGATATATTCTGTATGAAATACACAAAAAAATCAATAAAAATGTATAAAAAACTGAAGGAAAAATAGAAATGTTTCATTATCAAGAAAGAGTCCATTCAACTCTGAATTCATCCAAAGGTCAATCCACAGATGAAGTTCTTATGGTAATGCCCCTGGAAGTGAACATGCAGGTGCTCTGGGATGATTTAAAAAGGTAAAACCTACAAATCATAAGTACAGAAGTAGAAACCCAAATAAAGCATAGAAAATGTTTTTTTTTATTAAAATCTTAGAAAAAAATTACAAATCTAAGGAAAAAGAAACCTATCAATGTTCAAGAAGCATGCAGAACACCTAAAAGAGAAAACCAGAAAGAAACTTCCCACGTCATATAATAGACAGAGCAGTAAATGCTAAATGTACAAGACAAGGAAAAGATACTGAAAACTACAAAAGAGAAAGATCAAATCACAAATAAAGGTATGTCCATCAGAATTTTTAATGGAGATTGTGAAAGAAAATGGTCTTGGACACATGTCCACAAATGATGACAAAAGACATTTGAGAGCAAAAACTAATATACCCAGCAAAATTATTATTTATCCTTGAATGATTAAAATTTGTCCGTGATAAAATGCATTAAAGACTCTAAAACTTCTAAGAAAAATGAACAGAGGCTGTTTGAAATAATACTTGGGTCTGATGAGAAGATTAAACACCCAAAGTGGGTACAAGGAGTAAATAAACAATTTTACAAGAGTTATGTAAGAGATGTCTATGAAACACCTTTCTCACAACAATTGTAATTAGTAAAAATGGTCAGCAATAACTCCCATTGTTAATAGTGTGGAACCAAGAATTAAACAGGCATAGCTATTCTAATAGATGAAAAATTTCACTTGCAGCTAAAACTAGCGAGAAGAGATAGACAAAGTGTTTTCACAATTATTAAAGGAAAATTCCACCAGGAAGATATTACAATGTCAAACATATATGCACCGAAAAAAGGGAACACAAATTTCATGATATGACTATAATATATAGAATCACAAATTGACTATAAAGCAATGATATTCTGTGACTTCAGTATGGCACATTCACAAATTGAGAGGTGATGCACTCAAAAATTAAATATTGAAACCCTGGAATTAAATTATATCAATAATAAAATAAAAGACTTAACTGATATTTAAGGAACATTCCACCAAACACCAATGAATATACTTTCTTCTCAGCAGTCCACAGAATCTTATCCAAAACGGACTACATATTAAGACATAAAGCAAGTCTCAGCAAATTTAGAACAAATCAGCTCACTTTCTATATTGTCTATCACAACCAAAGAATAGAGTTGGACATCAATTACAATAGAAGTATAAAATAGTACACAAACTAATGACAACTAAACAATAATCTACTAAGTTATAACTTTATCAAAGGAAAAATTAATAGTTAAATTTAAATATATCTAAGGCTGAATGAAAATGAGAACAGAACATACCAAAATCTATGGGACACAATGAAGGAAGTCTTACGAGGAAAGCTTACATCAATAAATATCTACAAAAAAATGTGGGAGATATCTCAAATGCATAACTTAATGATTCATTTAAGGTCCTTGAAAAATGAAGAACAAATATCTAAAAAGAGTAGATGCAAATAAATAATCAAAATCAGGACTACAAATAATTAAATGGAAACAAAAATAATGATACAAAGAATCAGCGAATGGAAGAGTTGGTTGTTTACAAAGATTAACAAGATTTTCTCTTTGATCCTTTCCCCCTTCCAATTGAGGTTATGGGAGAACACCTGTCTATATTTAAGGAGTTAAACAAATACACTTGCTTTTGGAAGACCCCAATACTGATGCTCCAGATGTCAAACCTTCTTTGCTGCCTACTAAGACCCACTCCATCTTGCTTCCATTGGCTTTCCTTAGTCTTTGGTAGCATCCCACAGAAGCTGATGGAGAATGCCTGACTATCTGTGGTGAGTTAGCCAAATCCCTTAACATGAGCCTGGGATCCTCACCCTGCTAGAGAGTTCCAGTTTAACTTGCCTGGTATTATCCAGTCTCTCCATTAACAAATCAAAAGAGAATCTGAAGCACAGACCACCTAACTACTCAGTTCATACAGATAAGAAAGCAAGCAAGCTGCAGCAACATAATAAATAGAATCAACTTCAAATAAAGGCAGGTATGATTATTATAACACACACACACACACACACACACACACATACACAGACACAATGAACAAAAAAATCCACATGACCAGACAGCAAAGAAAAAGTACAAATAATATGAAACGCAAAATAATATGCCCCCATTGGTTCCCTCAGTCCTTCAAATGTGTTCTACAATTAGAAATACATAGAAGAATACCAGGGCACACAATTACAAAGAACAGACATAAACATGATCAAAGAAATCGATGAATTTAAAGAATACACGAACAACTCAAAAAATCAAAGGATACATGAATAAACTGACTGTAGCTGAAGAAAATAGAAACGTTGGGATAATGCATATTTCCAATGAAGTGAGAAATTGTGTTGGTGTAGGGATGTGGCAAAAAGTAACTTTTTCTCTAGGATCTATTACCACTCTAGCCATGTGAATTTGGCTATGTTTCTAGTACCATACATCAGTTCACTCTCATTGAGTGGGCCTTAAATTAGACAGTGGTTGATAACCACCAAGATAAAAGTACCACAACTGGACCAATAGCAATAGTTTTCTGGGCCAGTCATTGTTTAGTAAGATTTACATCTATGTAGGACTAGTGATTGTTTTCTCCCTTGGAAGCTTCTATACTATGTTAAGATAACATGAGAGTAGTCTTCAGGGAGGAGGCCCCTAGGTCAACTGTAGCTTGGATTCTTCAAGTCCTGTGTCCAAAGAGTAGAGTGTCTTCAGCAATAGAGACTTAGATTCATGGTCTAAGAGGCAAGAAACTGCTGTGTCAATAGCTTGGCTTATTTTGAGAGTCTATTTGACTGTTGTAAGCAACAATGCAATAGGGGGTTTCATCACCTAGCACTGTGTTTTAGTTATATAAAATTGAGCTATACACATGACCTCATATAAATAAATATTATCCTTTCCAATTTTGTTAGTTCTCTTTTCACAGTTGCTAAGAAATAGTAACAACATAAGTGACCTTCAACTAAGGGATGAATAATGAAAATGTAGTACATTTCCACTCGAGAGTAAAGAAAAATGAAATCATCCAATTTATACTAAACAGATGAAACTGGGAACTGTTACACTAAGTGAAGTATATATACACTACAGTACCTGAAATTGTGTGTATGGAAAATGTAAGCAGGGTCCAGAGAGGGAAGGAACATGATATAAATATGCTGTATAAAATTTGTAAAATACAATAAAATATCCAACTTTTTTCACAGGAATTGGAAAAATAGTTTCAAATTTCATAGGTCAATACACATAGACACAAAAATCAGGGTAGCCAAAACAATTCTGAAAAAGAAAAGAGTACTGTTTCTCACACTGCATAAAATCCAATTACAAATTTATCAAGGATCTTAATATAAGACTTAATTCTCTGAATCTGATAGAAGAGAAATTAGGGAATACAGTGGAACTTGGGCATACAGGAACAGACTTCCTGACCATGTCTCCAATAGTTCAGGCTATGATATCTAAAGAACTAAAAATATGTTCTATACAGGGCACCAACAGACAACATCATTCAAGTGCAGACGCAGCATGCGAAATGGCAAGAAAACACTTTACCAGATATATATCTGACAGAGTGCCTACAAAGAACTTAAGAAATAACTAAACATAAAAAAATTAAAAATCAGAGCAAGCTGTTATCCAGACCTCGGGAAGCAGAGCCAAGTGTATATGTGTGAGACTGAGGCCAAACTGGTTTACATATTATTGAGTGACAAACTGAATTTATAGGAATACACTGTCTCAAAGAGTGGGGACAGAAATTGAATAAAAAGTTCTCAAATGGTGAAATAAAAAT
Organism: Rhizomys pruinosus; assembly: GCA_009823505.1. Taxonomy (NCBI): domain Eukaryota; kingdom Metazoa; phylum Chordata; class Mammalia; order Rodentia; family Spalacidae; genus Rhizomys; species Rhizomys pruinosus. The sequence goes on along the minus strand of VZQC01010626.1, from coordinate 1,112,254 downwards.
GGCTGATGGGTATATTTTTAAATTGTTTCTCACCGCAGGACTGGTAGAATTCTACTGTGATTCTTTCTGGACCTGGATTGTTGATTTTTTCAGCCAGGAGATTTTGTAATATTGTTTTAATCTCATTTGTTCTGGATCTGTTTAGATTTCTGAGCTCTTCTTTGTTTAACTTTGGTGGTTTGATTCACACAAGAAATTCTTCTAATTGTTTGTTTGTTTAAATTTTCTAGAAGACTTGAAAGAAAACAGAATAGACCCCAAATTACTATAGCTGGCAATGTTATCAGCTAGCAAAATTATTCTTTGTGACTTAAGAAAAAAATAATAATATGCCATGATTAAAAATGGTTTATGGAATACTTGCAACTAGGTATTTCTTATGTAGGGCCCCCTGAGCATTTGTTCAAAGCAGTTGGGCGTAATGAATATTGGAAAGAAGAAGAAGAAGAAGAAGAAGAAGAAGAAGAAGAAGAAGAAGAAGAAGAAGAACAACAACAACAACAACAACAACAACAACAACAGAAAGGACTGCATCAAAGAACCGACTGAAACAGTGAACATCTGCTCAAAAGAGTCAATTTCCTCATGGAGAATATTGAGAAAGACTGAGAAAGAGATGAAAAGCATGTTTGGCAGAATGCATGAGCTCTGGTGGGGTGGGGGAATGGGTGGGAACACGGGTCTAGATTTGTTAAAGAAATAATAAATTTATGTGAAAAAAATGGCTTAAGGAATTTATGTCTAGTAAGTCATCTCTACAGAAACACTGGATGAAATTCTTCTGGATTAATGGATGATTAAACACTCACCAAAGTCACAAAGAATAAATATATGGGACCCAGAACATCCAGCCAAATATGTCTAAGAAAACAGCACTACAACCCCACCATAATAGGAACTAATAAATATTGGTCAATGATAATTCTCACGGTCAATGGTCTCAAATGCACAGTAAAACCATACATGCTAATGGTTTGGATTAGTAAATAACATCCTTCAAAATGTGCCTCTATTTAGCACACCTAAGCAACAAATTTCAAAATGATCTTAAGATAAAAGAATGGAAAAATAACACAAGAAAACAAATATAAAGAAACAGTCTGGTGTAGTTATTGTTATATCTTAGAAAATATACTTGAAACTGAAACAGAAGATACAGGAAATATGACTTCATACCCATAGGAAAAATACACCAAGATTTTATTACAATCCTAAGCATACATGCACCACATATGGGGTACCAATTTCATAAAACAAACTTCATTAGCTCTAAAATCACCTGTTCACTCCAAATCAATGAGAGTAGGTGTATTAGTCACATTTCTGTTGCTGTGATAAAACACCATGACCAAAGGAACTTATAAAAAGAAGAGTTTATTTGAGCTTACGATTGACAGTTCCAGGGAATTAGAATCCATTGTGGCAGGAGGCATGGCGGCTGGAGCTGGAGCAGCAAACCGAGGGTCACATCTCGCAATGAGCACAGGAAGTCAAGAGAGCGACTGGAAACCTCAAGGCTTGTTAAACTCACTAAGCCTGTGCCCAATAACGTACTTCCTCTAGCATGGCCACACCTTCTAAGACCTTCAAAAACAGTGCCACCAACTGGAGACAAATGTCTGAATACTTACAGCGTATGGGGGACACTCATTCAAACCACTACATTCCACTCACTGGCCCCCATAGGCTCCTGACCATATAAAATGCAAAATGCATTTAGTCCAACCTTAAAAGTCCCCACAGTCTTTACCAGATTCAATGCCATACAAAAGTCTACAGTCCAAAGTCTCTTTGAGACTCAGGCCAATCTCCTAAACTGTAAACTCCTGTAAAATCAAAAAACAAATTACATACTCCCAATGTACAGTGGAACCGAATACACATTCCCATCCCAAAAGGGAGGAATAGAGGCATAGTGAGAAATACTGGACCAAAACAAGACCAAAAACCTGCAGGGCATACACCAAGTCCAGGAGCTCCATGTGCAACTTCTGGGACTTGACTTCCAAAGGGCTTAAGACAGCTCAGCTTTTCCAGCTTTGCTTGCAACATACATCTCTTTCTGAGGCTGGTACCACTCCCTGTATGCAGCTCTGCTTGGCAAATATCTCACAGGTCTGGCATCTCGAATGTCTTCTTGGGGTCTCTGCTGCCAACCAGACTTCACATTCATAGCTCCATGCAATGGCCTATCAGGGCCTGCTTTATGCAGGGAAACCCTGCTGCACTCTGCCTGACTTGGCAGCTCTCTGAAACCATGGAGGAAGAACTGAAGACCACTTCACTCTTGCAAACTTCATGCCTCTAAAGCCAGCGCCAAGTGAATGAAACTGCCGAGTTTGGCTGCAAGTTTGGGATGGGCCCTGGCCTATTTCAATCACATTGGCAACTTTTCTCTGCCCTGAACTTGGAGCAGAAAACCCTTTCAGTATTTTCCTTTCAAAAGTTTGAGGATTAGCTGGGTGTGGTCTTGCCCTGAAGGTACTATTTCTGTTGTTTACTTGTAAATCTCGAGGCCTTTCCTTAATCGCTTTAATCTCACTTTTTCCATTGTTTACTTGTAAATAGCTAGGCCACTCCTTAATCACTTTAATCTCCTTCACATGCATTGGCCCCACCTTTAATCTTCCTAGTGGGGTTTTCAGATCCAAACTGTACATTCTGCATTTCTTTCTGCCCCATCTGCTCTTCTTCACTGTAGATCTGTACAATATTCACCATTATTAGCCACACCACCATTTCTACATTATGCTGTCTTGAAATATCCTCCACCAAAGACATTAGTCCATTGCTTTTCAACTTAGCATCAAACAAGCATTTGGGCTGTGGGCAAACTGCTGCCAGACTCTTTATCAAAATATCCCAGTTTCTGCCTGTCTTTATTTTTGTCTGGAACTACATTTTTTGCAGCCCTGCTTTCTTCCAGGCTTCTACTAGAATGGCCCATTAAGCTCTGCTTACAGTAGTCAACAGCCTTTCTAGCCCAAAGTTCCAAAGTCTTCCACATTTCTCCAAACATCCCTATGGTCAGGTTCTTCACAGCCAATAGCCCACTATCTGGTACCAAATTACTGTATTAGTCAATTTTATGTTGCTGTGATAAAACACCATGACCAAGGAACTTAGAAAAGGAAGAGTTTATTTGAGCTTACAATTGACGGTTCCAGGGAATTATAGTCCATTGTGGTGGGAGACATGGCGGCTGGAGCTGGAGCAGCAAGCCGAGGGTCACATCTCACAATAAGCACAGGAACTCAAGAGAGAGCGACTGGAGACCACACAGCTTGTTAAACTCAACTAAGCCTGCCCCCAATAACGTACTTCCTCTAGCATGGCCACACATTCTAAGACCTCCAAGAACAGTGCCACCAACTGGAGACAAATATCTGAATACTTAAATCCTATGGGGGACACTCATTCTAACCACCACACCCCCAAGCCTTACTCCTCCTACAGTAGAGCAGTACAATGAGAGCAACTACAAAGAATATCAGAACCCAGAATTTAAATGAGCAATTATAAACATAGTAAAAGAACATGAAATAAATCAGACAACTCAAAACAAACCAAAGTGGAAACTTGTGACAGAAATTCAAGAATATATAAATGTGCAGGTTAACAGAATATCAAAAACAATTCATGATTTGGAAATTGAATTCACGCAAAAAAAAAAATAGAAATATTGTGGAAAACCCAAAGAGAATTGAACATGAAGTAGAAAAGGCCAATAATCTAATTGGAAACAACAGCAGAAAGTCTCAAAAGCAGAATGAGTGAAACAGAAAACAGAATATCAAGACTGAATGACAAACTTGAAGATCTGGTGTCCTTAAGCAAGACTATGTAAAAAATATTATTTTTAATTTTTTTTTATTTATTTTTCTTTCAGTCTTTTCGAGACAGGGTCTCCTTGTAGTTCCAGCTTGTCCTGGAACTTGCTCTGTAAACCAGGCTGGCCTTGAACTCACAAAGTTCTGCCTACCTCTGCCTCCCAAGTGGGAGAATTAAAGGCATGTTCCACCATGCCCAGCTATTTTTTTATTCTTAATAGTTTTTTAGATTTATTTTCATTTATCTCTTTTTTTTAAATAAATAATACGTTTTGAGTACAACCATCCTTCATGTAAAACCAATTTACAAGCAGTTGTGCCCAAACCCACACAGCCCAAGGCTCCCACCATCCAGCTAGAGGGGCTTGTATGTACAAACAAGTTGATCAAATAAACTTCCAGTCTATATTGCTGTAGTTTCACCTTTCACCCTGATCACAGCCCTTTCATTCTACCACCCCCGCTTCCTCAGATTGTTCCCTAGGCTTAGAAAAGAGGCACAGGTGGATGAGAAGCAAAACAATCTGCTTTTTCTGGAGATGTCTTTTTGGACTCTGAGCAGTTCTGGCTGTTTCTTTTCATGGGCTGACAGTTTGTTCAAGAATAAACTTTCAATCCTACTAATGAAGAAAAGACAATTAGATATATAGATATTTAAACAGTACTAATTATTATGGTAGGTTACTTTGGTATAGACACAGATGTTTGGATGGTATGCTAATCCATGAATTACGTTTTTTCTGTAAAAGATGACAAGGTCGTACTGTGGCTTATACCATCTCTTAACCACTAGAGGATGTAAGTTTGTTGCATCAGCTGTGGGTTATTCCTCCAAGGAGAGAGCTAATAGCCAATTAGATTTGGGATATATAGACATATGGGTGCCACTGTTGCACAGTATTTCCAAGCAGGTGAGGTGTAGCTGATGCTAACAGAGGAATCTTGCTTGATTCAAGGAGACCAATATTTTCTTTATTGGTTTAGTGGCCTTTGGTAGCACTCTCTGGTATACCAGAGAACAACTGTACACTTGCAAGTGTGGTCTCAATACATCTTTCCCATGCTTACATCACATCTTCAACAGCAGGGCCTTACTGCCTCTCTTCTTGCAGGTATCCCAGATTACAGGCAAGAAGCCTTTACCTTTTGGGGGGTCTTGGATCCCCTGGCCAACATTTCCTTGGCAGAATAATCCATTGCTGATATCAGAGTTCTCCTGTATTAATATATTTTGCTTAAATGCACAGCTTAAGGAAACTTTAGTGTTATATTTGGTTCTGAATAGAGAATAATACTTTTCATAGTTCCTATGTCTATTAGTCAATTAAAGAAAGCAGTTTTTACCAGTTTTATAAGAGATACCCTCTATAGCAGTCAGCTTTAATTTACAGTTAAAAATTGACTTCATTACCATCATATTTTTCTTTGTTCTATGAAAAGGAGGTAAGAAAGTCTCTCATATTAAAACTTTGCGGCACCTAGAACGTAAGGTTCATTAGGACTCTTTGTAAACAGTTGTTACAAATAGGATTCACAGAGATGTTTGATGCCTGTAGCAGTCTGATTTTTTTCCTCCTTTTAATGCTTAGATGGGCCAACTTCTCTGCTGGTGTTTCTTGGTACATCCTACACAATGCAAGGCTGTATCTTTTCTTTCTCAGCTGTTAAGTTGGTGACGTTTTGACCTGTGGGAACATACAAATCTTTTCCCCATAGTTAGTTTTAAGATTAAATTAAAAAATTTTTGGCAAAAGGTTTAATATATAACTGTATTCCCCCATTTTTTAATTTTAGGTTTTTATTTTTTGACCCATGAGTCTCAAAAAGGGAGTTGTAGTACACATACCTATAGGCAGGAATCAAGGCACAGATTTCATCAAATTCACCCAAGCTATTTTGGGTGACTGTATGTTGTTAATTTTGGAAGCAAACTTAATTCCTTAAGTTAAATTATCCTACAGGTAAAAGAGAATGTTACAAGACGATACAGTATAACACAAAGATTATAGAGAACATTTGTATATGTTAATCACAAAGTTATTGTTATACAGGTTTTAAGTAAAAGAAATATGAACAACAACAATTTATATTTCCAATTAACTCAGATATATCACCGTTTTTATCAAAACCTTTAAACAAATGTTGGTTAATATAGACTATTTTTCTAAGTCCTAAAATACCATGTAACTTGTAGATAGAGTTTGGGCAAAATTGGATACTTGTTGAACTCACGTCAAATAAATATACATTAATCAAATATAGACCAGGGTTCCTCTCAACACCCCCCCCACCCCTCCCGAGTCACCATTTCAGTAAGTTTTCTGATGCAGTCTTTCTGGTGTTGTTCTTTCAATATGCATCCCTGTAAACAAGAGATATTTTCAACTGGGTTATTGACGCTAGCATCCACAGATGAGGGATGCCTTTCATTGTTTTTCTGGGACTGTATTACTTCACTTAACATAATATCTTCTAGATCCATCCATTTACCTTCAAAGTTCATGATGTTGTCCTTTCTTTACTGCTGCATAGACCTCTAAAGTGTACATGTACCACAGTTTATCCACTCGTCAGTTGAGGGGCATTTGGGTTGGTTCCAGCTTTTTGCTATTGTGAACAGAGCTGCAATAAACATATTTGTGCAAGTATTTCTGCAGTAAGATGAGTCTTGTGGGTATATACACAGGAGTGCTTTGACTGGATCAATGGAAATCTCATTGTGAGTCTTCCAAGATTTCTCCACACTGCTTTTCATAGTGGCTGTACAAGTTTACATTCCCATCAGCAATGGATGAGTGTTCCCCTTTCCCCACAACCTCTCCAGCACTTGATATCATTTGTTTTCTTGATCCTGGCCAGTCTTATTGGAGTGAGATGGTATCTTAAAGTGGTCTTAATTTGCATTTCCCTAATTATTAGTAACATTGAACAGTTTTTAAGATGCTTCTCAGCCAACTGTAATTAATATTCTGTGAAGTCTCTATTCAGTTCTTTGCTCCATCTTTTGAGTGATTCATTTGTTTTCTTTCTTCTTTGTTTTTTGAGTAGTTTGTGTACTCTGGAAATCAATGCTTTGTCAGATGTATCTGCAGTGAAGATTTCCTCCCACTCTGTGGGATTTCTCTTCACTTCCTTGATAGTTATTTTTGATGTACAGAAGCTTTTGAGTTTAATGCCCCATTTGTCAATTGTCGATGTTATTTCTTGTGCAGCTGCTCTCTACTTTAGGAAGTCTTTTCCTACGCCTATGTCTTGTAGTCTGCTGCCAAGTTTTTCTTCTATCACCTACAGAGTTTTGGGTTTCAGGTTGAGGTCTTTGATACATCTGGAGTTGACTTTTGTAGGGGTTTAATTTCATTCTTCTACAGGTGGTGATCCAGTTTTGCCAACACCACTTGCTGAAGATGCTGCCTTTCCTCTTTTGTGTCTTCTTGGCCCCCTTGTCAAATATGAGGTGACTAAAATTGTATGTGCTCAGATTTGGATCTTCCGTTTTGTTCCATTGGTCAACTGCTCTGTTTTTTGCCAGTACCAAGCAGTTTTTATGACTATAGCCCTGTAGTATAGTTTAAAGTCTGGTATAGGGATCCCCCTGTATTGCTCTTTTCACACAGAGTTGCTTTGGCTATTCATGGTCTTTTGTTTTTCCAAATGAAATTAAGGATTTTCTCCAAGTCTGTGAAGAAACTCTTGGGGATTTTGATTATGATTTCATTATATCTGTACAAGAGTTTTGGTAGAATAGTCATTTTTACTATATTTTCCCAATCCATGATCATGGGAGGTTTGTCCATCTTCTGATGTCTTCCTTAACTTCCTTCCTCAGGCGTTTAAAATTTTTGTTGTACAGATCCTTGGTGTCTTTGATTAGGTTTGTTCCTAGGTATTTTATTGTTTTTGAGGCTATTGTGTGCAGTAAGTTCTCCTTGTATTCCTTCTTCAGTTGATTGTTGTTGGTGTAAAGAAAGGCTACTGATATTTCCACACTTATTTTGTATCCTGCCACTTTACTGAAGCTCTTAATCATTTCTAGGAGTTTTCTTGTGGAGGTCTTAGCATCCCTTAAGTAAATGATCATGTCATCAGCAAAAAGGGATAGCCTGACTTCCACTTTTCAATTAAAACGCTTTTAATTTCCTTTACTTGCCTTATTGCCTTAGCAAGCATTTCAAGCACTATATTGAAAAGGAGTGGTGACAGTGATGCCAAGTTCCTACCTTTAAGGGGAATGCTTGTGTCGTTTCCCCATTTAGGATGATATTGGGTGTGGGTTTCCTGTATATGGCTTTGATTACAGTGAGGAATGATCCCTCCAATCCAATTCCCTCTAAGACTTTAAGCATGAAAGGATGCTGGATTTTGCCAAAGGCTTTTTCAGCATCAATTAAGATGATCATATGGTTTTTGTCTGTCTGTCCATTTATTTGTTTGATGATATTTATCGATATTCTTTTTTTTTTCTTTACTTGTTTACTTTTAAGGGATTCTATAATATAAGAGCACAGGTATTTTCAGATCACATTGACGTTGCTCAGTTTGCCATACAATTTGGTAATTGGTGCTAGCAACCACAGATGAGGGATACCATTTATTGTTTGTTTTTCTTTTTTTTAAATTTAATTATTTATACATTTTTTATCAAATCTAGACCCGTGTCCCCCCATCCCCCCACCCCTCCAGAGCTCATGAATTCTGCCAAACATACCATTCATCTCTTTCTCAGGCTTTCTCAATATTCTCCATGGAGAAGTTGACTGTTTTGAGCAGAAGTTCACTGTTTCAGTCTGTTCTTTGATGCAGTCTTTATATTGTTGTTGTTGTTTTTGTTGTTGTTGTTGTTTTCAATATGCATCACTCCCAACTGATTTGGACAAAAGCTCGAGGGGCCATGAACAGGAAATACTTACAACTAGGTGATTGGCACTAGCATCCACAGATGAGGGATACCACTCGTCGTTTGTTTTTCTGGGACTGTGATACTTCACTCAGCATGATGTCCTCTAGCTCCAGCCATGTTCCTGCAAAGCTCATGATGTCGTCTTTCTTTACTGCTGCATAGAACTCCATTGTGTAGATGTACCACGTTTTCTCTATCCACTCATCAGTTGAAGGGCATTTGGGTTGGTTCCAGCTCTTTGCTATTGTGAAGAAAGCTGAAATAAACATGGTCATGCATGTATCTCTGACATGGGGTGAGTCTTGGGGGTTCATGCCCAGGAGTGGTATAGCTAGGTAGGGTGGCAAGTTCACTCCAAGTTTTCCAAGGGTTCTCCACACTGCTTTCCATAGTGGCTACACGAGTTTACATTCCCACCAGCAGTGGATGAGTGTTCACCTTTCCCCACAAACTCTCCAGAACTTGGTATCATTTGTTTTCTTGATACTAGACAGTCTTATTGGAGTAAGATGGTATCTAAAAGTGGTTTTGATTTCCATTTCCTTAATGATTAGTGATGTTGAACACTTCTTTAGGTGTTTTTCTGCCATCTCTAACTCCTCACTTATGAAGTCTCTGTTCAGCTTTTTGCTCTATCTATTGAGTGGGTAATTTGTTTTCTTTCTTCTTTGTTTTTTTGAGTAGTTTATATATTCTGGAAATCAATGCTTTGTCAGATGTTTCTGCAGTGAAGGTTTCCTCCCACTGTGTGGGATTTCGCTTCACTTCCTTGATTGTTTCTTTTGATGTACAGAAGTTTTTGAGTTTAATGAGGTCCCATTTGTCAATTTTTGACCTTAATTCTTGTGCAGCTTCTGTCTGATTTAGGAAGTCTTTTCCTACGCCTATTTCTTGTAGTCTTCTGACAACTTTTTCTTCTACTGCCTTCAGAGTTTGGGGTTTCATGTTGAGGTATTTGATCTATCTGGAGTTGACTTTTGTACAGGGTGAGAGGAAGGAGTTTAATTTCATTCTTCTACAAGTGGTGATCCAGTTTTGCCAACACCACTTGCTGAAGATGCTATCTTTTCTCCACTGTGTCTTCTTGGCCCCCTTGTCAAATATGACATGGTTGAAATTGTATGTGCTCAGGTTTGGATCTCCGGTTTTGTTCCATTGGTCAACAGGTCTGTTTTTGTGCGAGTACCAGGCTGTTTTTATGACTATAGCCCTGTAGTATAGTTTGAAGTCTGGTATAGGGATCCCCTCCCTGTGTAGCTCTTTTTACTCAGGATTGTTTTGGTTACTTGGAGTCTTTTGTTTTATTTATTGATTTTTTTTATTCTCTTTGAGACAGGGTCTCCCTGTAGCCTCAGCTGTCCTTGAACTCACTCTAGTAGCAGGCTGGCCTTGAATTCAGAAACATCTGCTTGCCTCTGCCTCCCAAGTGCTAGGATTAAAGTTTTGCACCACCACACCCGGCTATTTATTGATTTTCATATGTTGAACCATCCCTGCATTACTGGTATGAATCCAACTTGGTCATGGTGAATGATCTTCTTGATGTGGTTCTGTATGCGATTTGCAAGTATTTTATTTAGAATGTTTTCATCTGTGTTCATTAAGAAAATGGGTCTATAGATCTCCTTTTTGGTTGTATCTTTGCCTAGTTTTGGTAATATCGTAATGCTGGCTTCATAGAAGGAATCTGGAAGAATGCCCTCCATTTGTATCTTTCTAAACAACTTGAGTGGTAATGGCTGTAAGTCTTTTTGAAATGTTTTATAGAATTCTGCAGTGAAACCATCTGGGCCTGGGCATTTTTTGTTGGGAGGCTTCTTATTGCATCTTCAATTTCTTCATATATTATTGGTCTATTTAAACTGTCGATCTCTTCTTGGTTGAACTTTGGTGAGTCCCAGGATTTCAGATATTCATCCATTTCTTCTAGGTTTTCAAACTTAGTAGAGTATAGGTTTTTGAATTATTCCCAAAAGATTGTCTGGATCTTTTCATTTTCTGTTGTGATATTTCCCCTTTCATCACAGATTCTATTGATTTGGAGTTGTTCCTTTTTTCTTTTCATTAACTGGGCTAGAGGTCGGTCTATCTTGTATATTCTCTCAAAGAACCACCTTTTGGATTCATTGATTTTTGTATGGTTTTCTTTGTTTCTATTTCATTGATCTCTGCTTTGATTTTTGTTATATCTTCTTGTCTGCTGATTTTAGGGCTCATTTGTTGTTGTCTCTCAAGTATTCTTAGCTGAAGTGTTAGATCATTCACTTGTGCTCTTTCTGGTTTTTTTTTTTTTAATATAGGAACTTAGAGCTATAATTTTCCCTCTTAGGACTGCTTTTAAAGTGTCACATAGGTTTTTTTGTGTTGTATTATCATTGTCATTCAGCTCCGGGAATATTTTTATTTCTTTCTTTATTTCTTCCTTGACCCATTCGTTATTCAGGAGAGTGTTGTTTAGTTTCCATGTGTCCTTGTAGGTTGTAGGGATTATCCTGGTGTTGATATTGAGTTTTATTGCACTGTGGTCGGATAGAATGTTTGAGATTATTTCAGTGTTTTTGTGTTTGTTGAGTTTTTTCCTGTGTCCCAGTATATGGTCTATTTTGGAGAATGTTCCATGGAGTGCTGAGTAGAAAGTACATTCTCTGGTGTTTGGGTGAAATAATCGAAAAATGTCTGTGAGGTCCATTTGGTTTATTGTATCATTCAGTTCAGATGTCTCTCTGTTTATCCTTTGTCCTGTTGATCTGTCTAAAGGACGTAGTGCAGTACTGAAGTCCCCTACTATAATTGTGCTGGGGATAATCTGTGCCTTGTGGTCCTGAAGAATTGTCTTTATATAGTTTGGTGAACCAGAGTTTGGTGCGTATATATTCATGATTGTGAGATCTTCATTGTCAGTTGTGCCTTTAATAAAGATGTAATGGCCCTCTTTGTCTCCTTTGATTTCTTTTGCTTTGAAGTCTATTTTATCTGAAATTAGAATAGCAACACCTGCTTTCTTTTTTGTACCATATCCTTGGAATATTTTCGTCCATCCCTTCAACTTAAGTTGGTGCCTGTCCTTGAAATTGAGATGGGTTTCTTGTAGACAGCATATAGATGGATTTTGTTTCCTAATCCATTCTCCCAGTCTATGTGTTTTGATTTGGGATTTTAGTCCATTAATATTTAAGGTTATAATTGAAAGATGGATGTTGCTTCCTTTCACCTTATTATCCATTTGGACATTTGGTCTCTGATTCTACTCCTACGGTTATGCTTTTATTGTTTTCTTTTCCTAGGTGCTTGGGGATAGTTGTTCCTCTCTTCTGCCAGTTCAATTGCTTCAAGCATTTTTGGAAGAGTTGGTTTTCTGGACATGTATTCTATCATCTTGTTTATGTTATGGAAGATATTTCTCTCTCTGGGTAACCCTCTACAGGGTTGGTAGAGCTTGATGCGGAATTATCTTGCACCATTCCCATGTTATCCCTTCGCAGTGTCCTGGGAATGAGTGTTCCCCCTACACTTTTTTTTTTCTTTTGCCTGTATTCCAATGCCAATCACAAATTTCTTTTCACAATGTTGAGGCTTTTTTTGTTTAGCTTGCCTCATTCTGATCCTTTTTTCCCCCTCCTTTTTTATGAGTGTTGACTTGTCTAGGTTTCAAGCTTTCACTTTTGTTTATATATTGGATATTGGAAGTATAATTCACTCTTCCTTTCCTGTTCTGATTGTTCTCCAAAAAAAGTCCATGTGGATACTCTCTCCTCGATTCCAGTTGGTGGGGGGGGTGGGGGGCAGGGGGGGCTTTAATGCCTGACTTAGCCCACACACTGGTATCTGTCTGGAGCTGCGCCAGGCTCCTATCCATGCTCCAGGTGGTCCTAGTAAGCAAGGCCCAACCCTGAGCCCCCCCCCACCACCAATCTCACTACATCACCAGAGCCAGGCCCAGAACCAGAGCTGCTTCCGGCTTCAAGGAGGAAGGGCGAGCAGGCCCGGACAACCACACCCTGAAAGGCTTTAGGGCTCAAACCTAGGCCCTCTGGCAACCAGCCCATCTGCAACAAACCAGCAAATCTATTGTTCAGCAACCCAGGAGTCAATCTGTTCTAAGTTCTACCTGTCTGGAGTTGCGCTGGGCTCCTATCTGCACTCCAGGTGGTCCTAACAAGCAAGGTCCGAACCTGAGCCCCCCACACACAATCTTACTCTGGCACCAGAGCCAGACCCAGATCCAGAGCCACTCATGGCTACAAGGCGGAAGGGCGACCAGGCCCAGACACCACACCCTGCAAGGGTTTAGGGCTCAGTTCTAAGCCTTCAGGCCACCAGCCTTTCTGCCACAAACCAGCAAATCAATTGTCCAGCAACCCGAGTCAATATTTTCTAAGTTCTACCTGTCTGGTGTGGCACCGGGCTCCAATCTGTACTCCAGGTGGTCCTAGCAAGCACGGTCCAAATCTGAGCCCTGCACACACAATCTCACTCTGGCACCAGAGCCAGAGCCACTCATGGCTACAAGGCAGAAGGGTGACCAGGCCCAGACAGTCACACCCTGCAAGGGTTTAGGGCTCAGACCTAGGCCCACTGGCCACTAGTCACTCTGCCACAAACCAGTAAACCATTGTCCAGCAACCCAGGAGTCAATCTGTTCTAAGTTCTACCTGTCTGGAGTGGCACCGGACTCCAATCCGTGCTCCAGGTGGTCCTAGCAATCAAGGCACGAACCTGAGCTACCCCCCCAACACAATCTCCTTTTGGCACCAGAGCCAGTCCCAGAGCCAGAGCTGCTTCTGGTTGCAAGGGGGAAGGGCAACTAAGCCCGGACAGCCACACCCTGCAAGGGTTTAGGGCTCAGACCTAGGCCCACTTGCCACCAGTCCCTCTGCCACAAACCAGTGGATTTATTGTACAGCAACCCAAGAGTCAATCTATTCTAAGTCGTACCTGTCTGGAGAAGTGCCACGCTCCTATCCGAGCACCAGGTGGTCCTAGCAAGCAAGGCCTGACCCTGAGTGCCCTCCCCTCCACACACAATCTCACTATGGCACCAGAGCCAGACCCAGAGCCAGAGCCACTTCGGTCTGCAAGGAAGAAGGGTTACCTGGCCTGGACAGCCACACCCTGCAAGGGTTTAGGACTCAGACATAGGCCTGCTGGCCACCAGCTCCTCTGCCACAAACCAGCGAACCAATTGTCCAGCAAACCAAGAGTCAATCTGTTCTAAGTTCTACCTGTCTGGAGTGGTGCTGGGCACCTATCCGCTCTCCAGGTGGTCCTAGCAAGCAAATCCTGACCCTGAGACCCCCACACATGATCTCACTATCACGCCAGAGCCAGACTCCCAATGTAAAAATTTTAAAACACTGGAATGAATATGCAGGAAATGTGTGACAACATGAAAAGACAAAATCTATGAATTATAGCCATACAGGAAGGAGAAGAATTCCAGGACAATGACAATGAACAGATCTTCTACAGGATTATGTAAGAAACCTTCCTTAACTTAAGGAATGCCTTACCTACAGAGTTTTAAGAAGCACATAGAACACCAACTAGACATGGCCAGAACAGAAAATCCCCTATGGCATATGATAGTAGAAGCAGTAAATGTACTGAACAAAGACAGAGTACTGAAGGCTGCTAGAGAAAAGCAACAAGTTACATATAAAGGAAAACCCATCAGAATAACAGCTGACCTTTCAATGCAAGCTAGGAAAGCCAGAGGAGCTTGGCCCAAAGTATTCCTAGGTTTAATTGACTGTGGATGCCAACCCCAAATAGTTTATCCAGCAAATCTATCTATAATGATTGAAGGGGAAGAAAAAACAGTTCATGACATGATAGGCTGAAATAATTCATCTCTAGAAAATAGTCCTACAGAGAATACTTGAAACAATACAAAGGACTGGAGACAGGAATGAATATAATCAAAAGGCTACAGAAAGAAAACACAGGAGGACATAATAATGGAAATACAAAATAGGTCAACAAATACAAAGAAATTATAATGACAGTATCTAAATCATCTTTCAATAATAACATTAAATATCAATGTCCTCAATTCCCTTGACAAAAGATACAAAATAGCACAATGGATCAAGAATGAAAATTCATCTTTTTCTTGTCCTCAAGAATCTCATCTCACCTTAAAGTTTAGACACTACTTTAGGGTGAAAAGATGGATAAATTATTTCAAGTAAACAGCTCGAGAATGAAAGCATGTGATGCAATTCTAATATCAGACAAAATGGACTTCAAATTAAAACTAATTCAGAGATTAAGAGGGTCACTTCATTATTAATAACGGTACAAGATATTACAAGAAGATATTACAATCATGAACAGATATGCACCAAATAATTTCATTAAGAAAACAGTACTCTGGGTACATAAAACACAGATTAACTCCAATTTTGTCATAACAGGTGATTTCAATACCTAAGAAATCAGACAGGGTTGGCCACTGTCTCAACCCCATTTATATTTTTTCACAGTTTAAAAACAGTCTCTTTTTAAAAATTTATTTATTAATGTTTTGTGTATTCCTTACATAATTTTTCATTTCTTATTCAGGCATATTCCCCTATCCCATCCCCCCCACCGAACCTCATCCCATCCCTGATCATTCATTCTGCTGTATCTGTCTTGCATCTTTCTCTCCGACTTTTTTTATGCTTAGGAATTCACATTTTCCTTCATTAATTTCATATTACTCTCAAATATGTATACATACTCTCCACCCATATACAGTAATTACAGAGTCTGAGAAATATTGGTGGGTGGATTCTGGAGCCCATTGAGAGATTCACATTATACCAACATAGTTGCTTTCAGATAAGTATAACAATACTGTCATTCAGCTTGCCTTTCGTCTGGGTGATTTGGTATTAGCTCCACCACTTTTCAATATAGTGATTCAAACCCTACAAGAGCAATAAGACAAAAGAAGAAAATAAAGGAATACTAATCGGCAAAGAAGAGGTCAAATTATCTCTATTTGTATATGATACTATGTTCTATATAAGTGATTAAAAAATCCCACAAGGAAACTCCTAGAAATGATTAACACTTTCAATAATGTGACGGGTTCCAAAATAAACTTACAAAAATCAGTAGTCTTTCTATATACCAATAACAAGGAAACAGAAATAGCATATAAGGAAATTATGATTCACAATAATCTCAAACATATTTAGGAGCAAACCTAAGGGAGGATATTAAAGATCTTCACAATGAAGATTTCAATTCTTTAGATAAAGATGAAATACCTACAACATTCTTCAGAGAGCTAGAAAAAAATCATCCAAAAATTCATATGGAATCACAAAAGACCCCTGATTGCTAAAACAATCTTGAGCAAATAGAACAATGTAGGTGGCATTACCACCTCAGATCTCAGATTATATTGCAGAGCTTTAGTCATAAAACATCTTGCTACTGGCACAAAAATAGGCGTGTAGATCAAAGGAACACAATAGAAAACCCAAACATAAGTACATACAATTTTGGCCACCTGATACTTAACAAAGGTGTCAAGAATACACAGTAGAGGGAATACAGTATCTTCAACAAAGGGTGCTAGCAGAACTGGATCTCCACCTGTAGAAGAATATAGTTGTATGCTTATTTTTACTTTATACAAATGTCAACTCCAAATGGATTAAAGACCTCAATATACAAAATGAAGCTATGAAACTTCTAGAAGAAAACACAGACAGTACCTTCCAAGATGTAGGCATGTGAAAGTACTTTCTTAATCTGACATCAGTTGCTCAGGCATTAAGGTCAACAATCAATAAGTGGGACCTCATTAATTTACAAATATGTATAGCAAAATAAACAACCAAGGAAGTGAAGAGCAAACCCATTCAGTGGGAGAAAATCTTTTCCAGCTATACATCGGACATAGTTTCAATATCCAGAATATACAAGGAACTCAAAAACAAAGTAGCAAGAAAATAAACAACCCAGTAAAAATATGGGCTACAGATAGGAACAGAGAATTCTCAAATAAAGAAAGAAAATGTGTAAGAAACACCTTAAAATATGGTCAACATCCATAGTAAATCGAGAAATTCTGATAAAATAACTTTAAGATTCCATCTTACTCCAATCAAGGCAACAAAGGACACCAAATGGTGAGGAGGATGTGGAGAAAGAACACTCATTCACTGCTTGTGGGAATGTAAACTAGTGCATCCACTATGTAAAGCAGTGTGGGGAATTCTCAAAAAACTAGAAATAACCCTATGATATGACAGAGTTATACCACATTTTGACTATTCTTAAAGAAATCATCATACTGTAAATTTACTTGTACATTCATATCTATTATTGCTCCTTTCTGAATTGGTAAAAATGGAAACAACCAAAGTGCCCTACAACTTCTTTTTTTATGGTCTCCCTCATTTGTGGATTGTACCACCAGTCCCCTATACATGAATGTATATCTATCTAGATTTAAGGAGCCAAGAATACAGAAAGGTACAAAGAGTTAAAGGAAAAGAAAACCAGAAAGATGAGGATAGGAAGGAATTGATGTTACTAAGGGAAAGGCGGGCAAAATAAGATTATTGAGGTGGAAGGGGAGGATCACACAAGGGCCATGGTAGGGGGTGAGAGAACACAGGACATGGGGAGAGTGGGGATACTTGGGGGGTATTGGGGCTGGAGAAGGAGGAGGGAGGTGATAATGGAAGAACAAAGTATAGAGAAGAGGTATAGAGGTATACCTGGGGGCTCTGTGGCAAAGAACACAGTATAAGGCAGAAGGTACTTCACGCTGTGTGGTAGGTGAGACCCTCAAAATAACTAACACAGGCTGTCACTGGAGCTTTTGATTATCTGCTGGAACTACAAAATATGATCCTACTGCTCAAGACGGTACTTACTTTAGAAACAGCATTTGGAGTAATAGAGCAGGAACTGATCTGGATACCTTCTTCCTGAAGTTTCCCACTCATAATACTAGAAAACATGCACACTGCTAAGAGAGAAAAATCAGTCAATGGTCCTATTTAGCCCTGAAGCCTAGTAACAATAATGACCTGGATAGCAAACTACTTCCATTGGTGCGGTAGTGTTATCTAAGGGATAATCAGCAGCTATCTAATTGGACTAAAAACCCTCTCAATGGATGTGAACCCATGGGTTGCACTGTAAACACAACCAAACATGACAAGGACATAGATACTAGAGAAATCCTCATTTCTACGCAGATGGACTTCCTTACCATATGCTAAACATAGAATCTTATATTTATAGACAAGTGTACCATACGCCATTCATTAAGAAGCTTCTCTTTACAACAGATGGAGGGTACTGAAAAATCCCACAACTGGTCAGACACAGAAAGTGTACAGCTGAAAGATGTCCAATCTTAGGTAAAACATTTACAGTTGAACCTGTACAGCTAAGACTCATGGAACATAGCAGAATGAGGAGCAGTAAGAAAATGAGTGTATCCTTCAGTTCTCACCAGTGAAGGTGTCTTATACAGTAGAGTGAAATGCACATAGAAAGCCACAACTGGCCATGTTTCAAAGAATGGGATCCTCAAGAGTGTGTACCTGGATAAGACTCCTAATGTTAAACTTTACCCATTCGTGGCTCAAGGATCATGAGGGGGGGCAGAAAATTTGTAAGAGATACGTCTTGTTCATGAACACAGGGACACAGACAATTTGAACTTGCACATGTGAAATTGCAATGATGGCATCAGGCACGGGACCCATGCAACTCAGAAAAGTTCAAGAGTGGAGCAAGAGAAATGGGTGGTGGTATGGCCCTGGACTGAGAAATATTGGAGATTAATTACTGCAAGGTGAGGGAGAGTATGCCTTACCCACAATTTCTTGTTTTGCTGAATGGATTCCAGTGGATGAATTTTCACAGGACGGTTACTTGATTCACAAGCTTGACTGGCTATCACTTAACATGGATGAGGTAATGAATGAGTGTGTACTGGGGGGTTGGGGCATGGATGGGGCATGGCTAAATTTCATTGGGAAACATTGTATGAAATGTACAAATGCTCAATATATAATTTCCATAAAAAAGATGAGAAAGTGCTTAATTTCTAAATGCAACATGTTTGTCTTGCCCACTCCCCTGAACATACAGGAACATTGTGGAAGCAGATGTTAAAAGAGTATCAAAAGCTTAATATAGGGATGTCTGTAGATAAGCTGATGAATGTGACATGGATTATGCTCACACAAAAATCACAGCAGCTGTCACTGCAAGACCAAAACATTTTCATGAGCAACAGAGCCAAAATCTCAGCTTGGATACAGAAGAGAGCATGAAGTTCCACTACTGGCTGAGAAGCTATTACCAACTGATGGCTGCTGGAACATGGGGGAATATGTTTTCTTCAGAGACTTGCCTCCTGAGTGTTACTTGTGCTCTAGTAGATGATCCTACAACCATGCTCATCATATAGGTATAACTGGATAAAGTGAGTTTAAGAAAAAGTGCACACAGTGGAGAGGAAAATGTTTTGGGGGTAGGGTAGCAATTGGAGTGGAAGGAATGGAGGGTCGATTTAATCATAAGGTATTACAAACATGCATGAAATTCTCAATCTGTAAATATTTGTCCATGATCTCTTCAGTTAATGTAAGTTTATATTTTCCTATATGACACTATTAGTACCCTAGTAATTGTGCTATTTCATGGGTTTTTCTTTTTGCATTTTTATGATTGCTTAAGGTTTTTAAATCCAAATTACACACGCAGCAGAAATGTAATTCTTGGAGGAGGCTCACTCGACAAATAGGGCTCTACTTCTGGAAACAACTATCCTTAAAAGCCAGCAATTTTGACCCTACAACTTAAGAAATACTATGTGTATTGATTGTTATAGTATTTATCTTCTGTAACTGGAGAGCACCAAGGGCTTTTGAAACATGCTTGTTGATAAGTTGGCTGCCTGTTATCCTACAGTTTAAATAATGTATTTGGCTTCCTGATACTATAAATGGACCATTTCAGTTTGAAACATCTGTGTCTGACTTAAAGTGATACTATAATGTATCCATAAAAATGCTTCCTTTTTGTGACTATTTAAAGTAAGTACTATAAAAATAGACCAAGCTTTCCTTCAGAGGAACTTCTCCCTTCCTCAGAAATGAATGAATATACCTTCCATTTCTTTCCATGCACATGCACATGCTATATTTATAGCAGTCATGGATTTGCTGTAATTAAATTTTTTCATAAAACTTCATCCTGTACCAGAGATATCATAAATATAAAATTAGTACCATAAAATATTTTTAAAAGTTAGAATGACGCTCCAAGTTATAACCAAACCAAATAATTAAAATTGATATCTTTTAATGTTCCAATAGTCATATAGTTTTCTATGAATAAAATTTGCTTAACTTAACTATCAAAAATGGGGCAAGATGTGGAGTTGGAAGACAAAAAGTGTTCAAAACTAGTCTTCTCAGAAATTCTGGTTATCACATTATGCTATGAGATTGAGCTGCCTACTCTTTCTACCTTCAAATAATGGCTAATATGAAAAAGAATGGATAGTATTATAGTAATTGAGTAATTCTGAAAATAAATGTTAAGTGAATCTTAATTTGCTAAAGAAAATGGCAATAACTGAGATATTTTCTCAAATAATTTACTTCACACAGTTCCATAGATTATTTTGTGTGTTGATACTTGCAACAGAAAATTTCACTACCTTTAAAATTATGATTTATTTGGTTAATTCTATTACTTATCACTAGTGATTTGGGCTGCTCTTTCAGATGTTATCATATACATTGTTTATTACAAAAATAAAATCCTTATGTTTTAGTAGATGATATTAAAGGATAATAAACTTATGTAAAATTCCCCTAAAATTGGTTTCATAACGGATTCTGCTTGTTCAGGTTCTAAGATAAGTCAGGAGTTTGTAGTAATAGGAAGACCTAATTCAGAAGATAAATGACTTGGAATAAATCTGTGACAAGGTGGTAAAGTGTTAAAAAAGATATTTTGGAATGTATAAATTGCTTTTAGAAGGATGTTTAATTTCACAATATTAATTCTGCAGATTCACGAATATGTGATATCTTTACATTTCCCTCTGTCTTCCCCAAGCTCTCTCTTCAAATATTTAACATTTTCATTTTAGATCTCTTTAATTTTTTGGTCCAGTTTATTCATAGAATTTTTTTGGAAGCTATTGTGAATAGAAGCATTTCCATGAACTCTTCCTTTGATTGGTTGTTATTGAAACAAGGAAAGGTTACTGAGTTTTGAAAATTATTTTTGTAACCTTTCACTTTGATGAATGTTTTGATCATTTCTGGAAGTTGTCCGGTAGAATTTTGGATATCTTATGTATAATATCTTATCATCTGCAAATAGGGATAATTTAACCTCTTCTTTCCAATTAGTATCTCTTTAATTTACTTGACTTATTGTTCTCTCAAGAGTTTCAAGCACTATATTTGAAATGGCTGGGAACAGTGGACATCTGTGTCTGGCTTCTGATTTTTTTTTAATTTTATTTATTTCTGTATGTGTATGAATGTACTGTATGCATGCAAGTTTGTGCACCTGTGTCGTGCAATGCCGCGGAGATCAGAAGAGGGTGTCGGACTCCCCTGGAACTGGAGATCTCCTGGAATTGGAGTTTCAGACGGTTCTCGGCTGCCACGTGGGCGCTGGGGATCGAACCCGGGTCCTCTGTAAGAGCAGTCGGCGCTCTTAACCGCTAGGCCATTACTCCAGCCCTGGCTTGTGATTTTAATGATAATGCTTACAGTTTTTCTCCATGTATTATGATGTTTGTTGTGTAGACCTATACTTATGTTGAAGGATGTTCCTTCCAGTTCATTTCACTCTTGCACTTTTATTATAACTACATTTTGGATTTTTCAAATGCCTTTTCAGAATCTATTGATATTATCATTTGATTTTTGTTCTGAAGCCTATTTGTATGATAGAGATAACCATTGGACTTAATACCCCTTCATGGGAAGGGTCTCATATGTATTTTGTTAAACAATCAGATAAACTCGGCTGGAGTAATCATAGATCTTAGAGAGAAATCTACATCTGTTACATACATAGGCAAACATGATTTCCTATTGTATGTTAAATAATATATTGTAATATTTAAAGACAAGGACATACCACTTACCATTCATTAAAGAAACTACTTTTTGCTACAGATGGAGATTATTGCACAGTTCCACAACTGGTCAAAGACAGAGGATTCGTGTCTGTGAGATGACAAGCTCTAAATGACACATCTAAAATGAAATGTTTATTCCTAAGTCTCATGGAATAGAATGGAAAATGAGCAGAGAGAATATTAACACATCTCTCAACCCTCAACAGGTATTAACATAGAAAACCGTAACTGGCCCAAAGATAGATAATAAGATATTGCAGAGTGTGTGTTATTGGATATTGATCTTATATTAATTCTCTGCTACCAAGAGCTCAAGGACCAATGTGGAAAATGGGACACAAAGACTGTAAGAGCCACCCAGGAATGGTGGTGCACAACTTTAATCCCAGCACTTGGGAAACAGATCACGGAGTCCCTATGAGACTAAGGCCAACCTGGTCTACATAGCGATTTCCAGGCCAGCCTATGTTTGCAGGAAGACCTTTGTCTCACAAGACCAAAAGGAAAAAAATAAAAGACTGTGTGATACACAGCCACAAGAAACACAGTTTCAAAGCGGACAGGTGAATTGCTCAAATGAAATTACAACAAAGAGGGCAGCATGCACAAGACCCATGCAATCTCAAACCAGACAAAACACCTTAGCATAGAATAGCAGTAATGAGTAATAAGCCACAACCTTAGCTAAGGAAATACCAGTAGCTGATTACTTCTGGGTAAGAGAGAGATGATTTTTAAGTCAGTGACACTAGATAGCTTTATCTAGCACTAGTAGTTAACAAGGGTCACCTAGGAACACAAACTTGATTGGATAGGCTTTAACATATCTGACAGAATGCATAAAATCTGGCCTGGATTTTATGGGGGTTGCAGATCAGGAAGGGAGTTTAAATATAATTAAGAGGTATAAAGTGGAAAAATATTCAATAAAACGGATTTTTAAAAATATAAAGATAGGAAAATGGCTGGTATCTTTAATAGTGCTTCACATGCAATATTTATTTTAATTTTCACTACTACTCTAGGACATACTTGGTCATATTATCTCTATTTTATAGTATAGGTAATTGGGAGAGTGAGACTCCAAAATACATGCATGTGTTTAATTCTGGGATTTGAAACGTGACAATCTTCATCTATACACATTTAGATATCTTTCCCTAGTGACACTGAAGAAGTTTTAATTATCGGGATCCCTTTTTTGACAGTTTGGTATAGCCCTACCTCTATTTGCAAAAACGATGCACTGAGCATCTGATTTTAACAAATAGCTGTGGCAAGTAGTAAAATACCCTTCTATTGATTAGTTCTCTGCTAGAAATGGAGTTTCTTGATAGTGATTTGCTGGTTAACCTGTCTCATATCAGCAACACTAATAATGTGACATATTCCCAAAGATATGTGAATATTTTCCTATGTGCACACAAGGAGAAATTATTGTAGCTGGATGCAACTGTGTCTTCTATTACATATCACAACAATAATGTGTCTGTGAAACCATCACTATTTGATTTTTGCAACCATAATTATGTATCTCATACAAATATGATTAATATGAATTCGGTAGAATCAACATATGGTTGATTCTTGATTTAAACTCCTTCTAGAACTTTTGTGCGGGACCCGGGTGCTGGGCCAGAGGGTCCGGAGAGTCAGGACAGGGCCAGAGTGGCTGCACCATTGGGGCGGCTACCCAGAAGTCACCTGGGCAAGTAGCTTTGGAGCTGGGTTTTTCCCTGGCCTGAGGCCTTTTTTGCGGGACCTGGGAACTGGACCAGAGGGTCCGGAGAGTCAGGACATGGCCAGAGCAGCTGCACCGTTGGGGCGGCTACCCAGAAGTCACCTGGGCAAGTAGCTTGGGAGCTAGGTTTTTCCCGGGCCTGAGGCCTTTTGTGCGGGACCCGGGCGCTGGGCCAGAGGGTCCGGAGAATCAGGACAGGGCCAGAGCGGCTGAACATTAGGCAGGCTGCCAGGGCACAGGCTAGATCAGGCATATCATCCCCCCCTCCCTGCCATAGGTGAGAATCCAAGTGGACTCTTTTTTGGGGGGAGAACCTACAGAACAAGAAGAGAAGAGTGCTTTGGCTTCCAATATCCATTATAGCAACAAAATTGAAAAGTAGACAAGTCCATACTCCATAAACAAGGAG
Organism: Rhizomys pruinosus; assembly: GCA_009823505.1. Classification (NCBI taxonomy): domain Eukaryota; kingdom Metazoa; phylum Chordata; class Mammalia; order Rodentia; family Spalacidae; genus Rhizomys; species Rhizomys pruinosus. The sequence goes on along the minus strand of VZQC01010626.1, from coordinate 1,088,239 downwards.
GAGGAAAGGGAACAAAAGAAAGGCATCTGAAGGAGGAAAGCAAAACCATCCGCTATTTGTGATCTAAACCATAAAAGGGAAGCCCACGTGCAAGGGACAAAATGAAGGGACAACATGGGAAAGGCACAGGATAATCCTGCAACAAGCTCTACCAAACATGTAGGAGACAGGTACAATGGGAACCCCTTGGAAGAGAACCAAGGAACAGATCTTAGAGGAATAATTGCAGACCTATGCAGAGAAATTAAAGAACATAAAGAGGAATTCAGAGAACTAAAGAGAGAGAATGAAAAACTCAAAAAGGACCTAGAGGGATACAATGACAAACTTCAGAAAGAACTAAAGGAACAGACCAACAAACTCCAGAAAGAACTAGAGGGAGAAAAAAACAAACTCCGAAAGGAAGTAGAAACACTGAAAAAGGAAGCCAACCAACGAAGTAAGGAGCACCAAGAAGAGATTGAGAAGCACCAAGAAGAGATTGAGGAGCTCAAAAAGGAAATGGAAGTACTAAAAAAAACACAGGATGAAATGAAAAAGGAATTAGAACACACATTCAATCAAGAAGAAAGGAAAGGAAAAAGCCTCAGAAGTAGAATGGAGGAAGCAGAACAAAGAATATCAGATCTGGAAGATAACACAGAGCAATTAAAAAGCTCAAATAAAGACTATGAAAAATTTAAAAATACACAAACGTGGAACAACCAGGAAATATGGGACACTATGAAAAGGTCAAACGTCCGTATCATAGGAATAGAGGAAGGAGAAGAATCTCAAGAGAATAGTATTGATCAGATCTTCAACAGAATAATAGATGAAAACTTCCCCAAACTAAAAATAGACAAACCCATACAAATACAAGAAGCACATAGGACCCCAAACAGACAAGATCAGAAAAGAAACACCCCACGCCATATTATAGTTAAAATGCTAGATGCCCAAAATAAAGACAAAATTCTGAGGGCTACAAAAGAAAAACAAGTCACATACAAAGGGAAACCCATCAGAATTACAACTGACTTCTCGCCTCAAACCATGAAAGCAAGAAGAACATGGAGCAAAGCATTCCCAGTGTTAAGGGACTACGGATGCCAACCCAGAATACTTTACCCAGCAAAAATGTCGACTATACTTGAAGGAGAGAGAAAAATCTTCCATGACATAAACAAGATGATGGAATACATGTCTGGAAAACCAACTCTTCATAAAATACTTGAAGCAATTCAAAGGGCAGAAGAGAGGAGCAACAATCCTCAAACACCTAGGAAAAGAAACTAACAAAANGGCGTGGTAGAATGTAAGGGCTGCGATTGGGGTGAATGGTGAAACTACAGAAATGTAGTCTGGACACTCATTTGATCAACTTGATTGAACATACAACCCCTCACCCCCTGCTGGATGGTGGGGCTGTGGGGGTTTGCGCACAACAGCCTGAAAATTGGTTTCATATGTAGGATGCTTGTACTCATGGATCATCACTTATAGCTAAAAAATGAAAAAAAAAAAACTGAGAGAAAGATTCAGGACAGTTATGGCAAAATGCATGATTTGGGATGGGGTGGGGTTGGGGGGAAGGGAAAGGGAAATATGCTTGATCTGAATTGGAAAATGATGTATGAAATGTACAAAGCACCAGTAAAAAAAAATTAAAAATAATAAATAAAATCATCTTTAATTGTCAAAAAAAAATAAAGTACTTCTAGATTTCTTCCATAGCTAAAGGTTTTTAAGAAAATCTTCAAACTTTTCATGCCATCTATGTAATTACACTCTTCCAGGTTAAGTGCTAAAGAAAACCCATTACAAAATTATGAAAACAGTAAGTAAAATATTTTTTTTGGTTTTTGGGTTCTGGTCTTATTTTTGAGTAAGGGTCTCTCAATGTAGCCCCAGCTGCCCTGGAACTTTCTCTGTTGAACAGGCCTTGAACTCACAGTGATCCACCTGCATCTTTCTCCTGAGAGCTGGGATTAAAGGCATATGGTACCTCACCCAACTTGAAAAACAGTATTTTGGTTGGGGCCAAAAAGATGACTCAGTAGATAAAAATGTTTGCCCACCTCAGTTCCTTCCCTGGAACCCAATGTGTGGAAGCAGAGGGGAAACTCATGCAAACTGTCCTCCTACCTACACTCAAGTGCATATCAGTTGCATATTTATGCTCAACTATATCCTCCTCTCCCACATAATAAATAAATATATAAATAAATAATAAACTAATACATGACTATAATAGGAAATATTGCAATTTTCATATTTAGCCATATTTCCAATTATCATGTGGAATTCTATATTTATCAAGAACTATATATTGTTAAGAATATTTCTCAAATATTTAGTCCATCAGGAGAAGGTGTTACTAGATACACTATGAAGAAAGTTTACTAACTGAATGGATTTAAATTTTCAATCAGCCACTTTATTTCCTCTGAAGGAAATCATCTTATCAGGTTGTTCTAGTTTGTCCACCAGTGCTGTGACAAAACACTGACTGACACCAACTTGGGGAGGAAAGGGTTTATTCAGCTTACATCTCCTGGGTCACAGTTCATCACTTAGGGAGCCCAAGGCAGGAACTCAGGGCAGGAACCTGGAGGCAGGAGCTGAAGCACAGGCCATGGAGGAATGCTGTTCACTGGCTTGGTCCCTGGCTCATGCCCAGTCTGCCTTCTTATATGGTACACAACAACCTGCCCAGGGTGGCACTACTCATTGTGGGCTGGGTCCTCCCACATTGCCTGACAATCAAGACAATACTCCACAGATGTGGCCACGGGCCACTACAATGGAGCCAATTCTCCAATTGGGGCTCCCTCAACCCAGCTGTGGCAAGTTGACACTTAAGCTATCCAGCACACAGGTGATATTAAAATACACCTGAAACATATTACATAAAGTTTGGAGGTTAAGTAATTAATAAAATTATTTTGTGAATATGATATTTTCAGTTTCTTAATCCCCCAAAGTATTTCTTCGGCTGTAAACATAATATTTAAATATTTTGTTTGCTTTTTGTAGACTTGGCTAGCATTAAACTTTCTATGTAGTCCAGGCTATCCTCGGATTCTGCCTGCCTCTGCCTCCTAAGTCCAAGTACTAAAAGTGTGAACCAATGAGATTCCCAAAGGAGCATTGTGTTGGTTGTATCAAGAAAAGCAGCAGAGAAGTTGGCCCATCTTAACACTAAAAGGAAGAAAAGACTCAGACAGCTACAGACATCAAACATCTCTGTGGATCATATTTGTAACAACTGTTTGTAGTGAGTCCTAATTAACCTTACCTTCTAGGTGCAGCACAGTTTTAATATGAGATAATTCCTTACCTATTTTTCTTTTCTTTTTTTTTTACAGTTAGGGAATGATTTTATTACCATCATGTTTTTCTTTTTCCTATAAAGGGGAGAAGTAGGAAGGTTTCTCAGTATCTGGAAGATAAACTTTGTTAGGGCCCATTATAAACAGATAACCCCAATAGTATTCAGAGAGATGCTCAGTATCTGTGACTCAGGACAAAGAAAAACATGGAGGTAATGAAGTCATTCTCTAACTGTAAATTAGAGATGACTGTTATAGAGGTAATCTCCTATAAAACTTGTAAAACTGCTTTCTTTAATTGACTAATAGACATAGGAACTTTGAAATAGATTATTCTCTATTCAGAAGCAAATATAGTGCTAAAGTCTCATTAAGCTGTGCATATAAACAAAATACATTAATACATGAAATATCTGATATCAGCAATGGATTATTCTGCCAAGGAGATGTTGGCCAGGAGATCCAAGACCCCCAAAAGGTAAAGGCTTCTTGCCTATAAACTGGGATACCTGCAAGAAGAGAGGTGGTAAGCCCTGCTGTTGAAGACCTGATGTAAGCATGGGAAGGTTGTATTGAGACTGCACTTGCAAGTGTACAGTTAGTCTCTGGAATACCAGAGAGTGTTACCAAAGGCCACTGAACCAATAAAGCAAATGTTAGTCTCCTTGAGTCAAGCAAGTCTCCTCTGTCAGCATCAGCTACACTTCACCTGCCTGGAAATACTGTGCAGCAGTGGCAGCCATTTGTCTGTATATTCCAAATCTATTTGGTTATTAGCTCTCTCCTTGGAGGAACAACTCACGGATGATGACACCACAAGCTTACCTCCTCGAGTGATTAGGAGATGTTATAAGCCACAGTAAAACCTTGTCATCTTTCACAGAAACAAAACGTAATTCATGGATTAGCATACCATCTAAACAACTGTCTATACCAAAGTAACCTACAGTAATAATTAGTACTGTTTAAATAACTATATATCTAATCCCTTCTGCTTCATTAGTAGGATTAAAAGGTTATTCCTGGAAAAACTGTCAGCCCATGAAAGGAAACAGCCAGAACCGATCAGAGTCCAAAACGACATCTCCAGACAAAGAGGACTGTCTGCTTCTCGTCCACCTGTGCCCGTTTTCTAAGCCTAGGAAACAATCTGCGTAAGAGGGGGCATGGTAGAATATAAGGGCTGTGACTGGGGTGAATAGTAAAACTGCAGCAATATAGTCTGGACACTTATTTGATCATCTTGATTGTACATACGAGCCCCTCCAGCTGGATGGTGGGAGCCTTGGGCTTTGTGTGTTTGGGCACAACTGCTTGCAAATTGGTTTTATATGAAGGATGCTTTTGCTCATATAAAAGGAGCTAGATACTGCAAAGTCTTTAAAGCAGGTTTTCATGCCAGGCCTGAAGAAGTACAAGAGCTTGGAGGAAGATAGTCATTAAAATCCACTCTGTAAGGTTTGCAGTTCAAAAGGGTTTACTCAAAAATAACATATATTTATATAGACAGCTATTTCAGTAAAGATTTACACAGAAATACAAAATAGACCATATAAATTAATGGACTTGATTTCTATGAAGTCATAGTATAGTCATATAGCTTTAAAGAGCAAAGTGTATATTGGGTAAAATTTATTTGGCAGTTATTCAACTCTGCCCAAGATTTGTCTACATATTATACGATATTTTAAGGCTTAGTGAAATACTTAGATTAAATTTGGTTGTAGGTTTTGGTGAAAATAGTACTACATTTGAAGTAATTGGGAATATAAAATGTTAATTGTTTTATTTATAATTTGTATTGAACTTCCAACAATAACTTTGGGGTTAAGGTACACAAATGGTCTCTATATTTTTCTGAGTTATACAATATCACCTTGTAACACTTTCTTTTACTTGTAGGACAATTAAAATGAATTAAGTTTAAGTTTACTTCCCAAATAAATAGCATACAGTCAATGATAAACTGTTTGGGTAAATTTAATGAAAACTTACACCTTGGCACCTGTTTATGGGTATGTGTAATACAACTTAGTCATCTATAAGTCAAAACATAAACATTTAGAAAACAAAAAAGAAGGAAGTGGGAGGTAGTGTAGTATCCATTCTGGAATACAAATGGAAAACTCTGTGTTCCTAACCTTTTGATAAATTCTCAATTTTGAGATCTTGAAACTAACAATGGGAGGGGATTTGTATGTTCCCACAGGTAAATACACCAATCTAAATGCCTGAAAACATACAAATTTTGGCTGTGCAGGATGGACTGGGAAATGACAGCAGAAAGGCTGACCCATCTGAACATTAAAGAAAGAGGAACCTCAGACTGCCTGAGTCACAAGACACTGAGCATCTCTCTGAATTCTATTTGGGTTAGCTGTTTATAATGGGCCCTAATGAAGTTTACATTCCAGATGCTGAGAAACCTTCTTACCACTCCCCTTTATAGGAAAAAATAAAACATGATGGTAATGAAGTCATTCTCTAATTGTAAACTAGAGACAACTCTTATAGTGGTAATTTCTTATAAAACAGGTATAACTACCTTTTAAAATTGACTGATAGACATAGGAACTGTGAAAGGATAATTCTCTATTTAGAGCCAAATTCAATAGTAAATTCTTCATAAGCTGTGTAATTAAGCAAAATATGTAAATACAGGAAAGCTCTGATATCAGCAATGAATTATTCTGCCTAGGAGATGTTGGCTGGTGGATCCAAGCCCCCAAAATTATAAAGGCCTTTTGCCTATAAGTGGTGTATTTGCAAGGAGAAAGGCGGTAAGACCCTGTTGTCAAAGACCTGGTGTAAGCATGAAAAAATATTTTGAGACATCACTTGCTAATGTACAATTGGCCTCTGAAATGCCAGAGAATGTTTACCAAAGGACACTAAAGCAACGAAGCAAAATATTGGTCTCCTTGAGACAAGTAAGACTCCTCCATCAGTATCAGCTACATCTCAACTGCCTGGAGATAATGTGCAACTGTGGCAGCCATATATATATATATATATATATATTATATATAAATTTCACCGAGTGGATGCACAAGCTTATGTCTTCTAGTGGTTAGGAGATGTTATAAGTCACAATAAGAACTTGTCACCATTTACAGAGAAACCACAGTTCGTGGATTAGCATACTGTCCAAGCATCTGTGTCTATGCCCACAGTTTAGCTTGCCATAATAATTAGTACTGCTTAAATTCCTGTACATCTAATTGCCTGTGCTTTGTTAGTAGGACTAAAAAGTTAACCGTGGATAAGCTGTCAACCCATGAAGGGGAACAACCTGAACAGACTAGAGTCCAAAATGACATCTCCAGAGAAAATAGACTGTTTTGCTTTTCACCCCTTGTGCCCCTTTCCCAAAGCCTAGGGAACAGCTTGCGGAAGAGGAGGTGAGGTAGAATATAAGGGCTGAGGAGAGATTGGGGTGAATCATGACACTACAGCAATATAGACCGGAGTCCTATTTGATCAATATGCTTGTGCACACAAGCTTCTCCATCTGGATTTGGGAACCTTGGGTTGTTCAAAATTTAGACATAGGTACTTGCACATCGGTTTTATATGAATGTTACTTACATTTATTGCTTATGCTTAATAATTTGGCTCACTTGAAAAAATGCACCAATTACATAATTGTATGGCAAACTGATTAACGTCAATGTTACCTGAAAAGAACTGTGCTATTATATTGTAGAATCCCTTAAAAAATAAACAAATAAAGGAAAAAAATAAAGAAATCTGCCTGCCTCTGCCTCCAATGTCCAGGTACTAAAGGTTTGAAACAATGACGTTCCCAAAGGGACATACTTAAATTTTCAAAAAGTAGCTCACTGACACAAAGGGAACTGTTATCCTTTCTAAAGTATTGTTATCCTCTGATTTTGAAAAATATATCTTTGTGTTTCAGTGAAGACACGATCTGTCTAAAAGAATGTATGTGTTGATGACAAAAAGAACTTCACAGTGGTTTTCAGATGTTACCATTTAAATTCCTTTAAATCTATTTAGCTTCCAAATGACATTATTTCTCACTATAATACATTTTAAATTGGTAAAGTTTGCTTCAAATATTAAATACTGCACTTAATTCGTATGTGAAACATTAAGATATGTTATATGTACACAGATTTTTCATATCTGATTTATATATATATATATATATATATATTTCATTTTGTCTCTCACAGTGTTCATGAGTTCTCTTTGGAATTAGTGTTCAGAACTACAAAATATCTAAGTTGCTGAAAATTTTATGGTCTATTACCAAAGTATTATTCATTTTTTTAATAAGTGTTTTTTGATCCTCAAATTAGTGCAAGGTTATGTGTTATGTTTGGATAGTAGACTTCAAGTTACTGACTTGAAACTTATATTCCTGTTTTGACAGAAACTACAAGTTATTCATTACTCTGGTTCAGCGTGGCTTCTTAAGATACTTATATCTGCTGTTAGAAGTAACCTTGAATAGTAGCCATCTGTTTCTCTTTTGGTGTGGGCAAGGTTGCCTATGAGGGCCATACATAGTGGAAGGAAGCCTCATGTCAAATAATAAATCCATTGGCCCTTATTAATATGCAAAATATTTGGAATTTTGTGTTTACTGGACCTGAATATACCTTAATTCATGACAACCCTCTGAAGTATGAGGAGAAATGGGCAACAGTGTTTGGCCATGGGAACAGTACAAGTAGAAAGTACAAAGCTTTTCTTAGAAGTAGTCATTTCCCCCTTCAAAATAATGTTTTTCTACCTTCAAAAAAGAAACATTCTGGGGATGTATATGCTGCTGAGACACACACTGCACACCACCATTGGAGAGTTTAGGGTGACTGTAAATTCATTTATTCATGTTAGGGCAAAACAATAGCCTATAAATTTGAATAACTTCAATTTGGTGTTAAATATCAAACATTATAGAATGCCTTTGGGCTATGCCCAAATTATAGAAATGTTTAAAAAGTTAGAAATCCTGTGGATTATTTGCTCAACCCATAGCCATTTCAACAGCCCAATATAGCTTAGCAAGGTGTTTGATGATGCTTGGAAAATCTCTATGAGTTTTGGAGAACTAAATAAGGTAGTTTCCCCCATCGGTGCCACTGTGTCCATCCATACTCTGTTGAGTGAACAAATGACAAGATGTTCTTCCCATGCTGTATAATGGTTTCATCATATAGATGAAATAATAAGTATTTATAGGTTTAAAAACTGAGATGGGAAAAATTATTTCAGACAAGTTGCAAGCACCAGTTAGAGATGTAAACCTCTTGATAGTATCATAGCTTGATAGGAAGCTTTTGATAGTTGAGAAAGTTGTCAAAATTATTCTACAAGAGCTTGTGCCTGTAAATATACAAAAGTTGTATATATTCCCAGAATATCTGGGATACTTGTGGATTTTCACACTCCATGGAGCCCAAGTTGCCTATGCCCTGCATAATTTAATAAATAAGTCTGTCAAGTGGAATTTTTATAGATAAGATTCAATGGGGAAATCACGGAAGGAGAGTTAGACGTGGAAATAGAGAGGCAAGACAAATAATGCCTAGTTAGTGTAAAAAGCCAGAGGGAATCATATAAGCCCAATAAACTACTGACAAATTTCCCATACAATATCTCAACATGAGCTTGTGTTTATAGATTAAGGCTACACAGCAACAGTGCCAGACAGGAGAAAGCTTCATTTGAGTTATTTGGAGGATATTCCAAGAAACTCCCAAAATTACATAAGCTATTGCTACAGTCCTTGATTGCCTCCCAGAATTTGAAGGTAAGATCCTGTTTCTGAAGACAGGACATATTTCATACACAAGATTTGGAGAAATGAAGTTGTGACTGAACTGGAATTCACCTCCCCTGAAGGCTAGCTAGCTCTCATATCTTTGGAGTGGACCAAGTAAATTGCTAAGGGAGAAAATCAATCCATGGTCCAACTCCAGCTTCAGTACCAAATAACCACATCAATGACTGGAACAACAAACAAAATTGGTGCCTCAGTGGTACTTATATCTTGGGGGTAATCAACAGCTATCTAATTGGACTTACAGCCCACTCAATGGGAAGAAACTCATGTGTATAATATAGTCAAATATACATGGATGGAGATGTCATAGATCTTAGAGAAAATATCAAGGTTGTCACATGCCTAGAAAAAATGTAATTTCTTACTATGTGCAACATATATATTCTTATATTTACAGAGAGATATCTTAGTCACTAATCATCAAAGAAGCTTCTTTTATACAAGACAGAGATGATTATCGCGTTCCACAACTTGTCACACAAATATATTTTCTTTGCAGTGCCCAAGCCTAAGTGTGAATCCACAATTCAACCTCTACAACTAAGAAACATGGAGCATAGAACAAGGAGCAAAGAAGAAACTAATGAATCTCTCGATTTTCATTAATGAATCTCCCTCATGCAACAGAGGAACCGGAACAGTAAAGCTTACAAATTGCTAAAGCATGGAGATTAGGAGTCTGTAGAGTTTGGCTCCTTGAACGTGACTCCTGTATTAAGCATCACTCACACAGGTCTCAGAGACCATTGCAGGAAGATTATATGAGTCAAGAAATAGGTGCACAACTATATGGAAATATAATCCTACTAGCCCCTGGGACCCTGCTCATATGAACCTATAGCAATGGTGTCAGCATGCACAAGACCCACGCAGACTTAAGGAGACAAAACTCTATCACAATCCTGTGGAAATGGGCAGTAGGCTCCAATCATAGCTGATGAACTCATAGCAGCTGATTACTGCTGGATGAGGAAGAGCAAATTTTCTTAAAGAGAAGTCCTCTAGAAAGGCTGAGTAGACCCTAGTGGATGAACTTGTATGAACCAATTTCTGGAGACACTAATTTGACAAGATAGGCCTTAACATAAATGGCAGAGTATATGAATTCCAGTGGTTGGTTATGAGAGCACGCCAGTGGAGAAGTGGATATAAAGATAATTAAGATTGATTGAAATGTTCTTTGTGAAATACACAAAAATTCAATTAAAAATTACAAAAAAGGCTCAAGAGGATTTCAGAAAGGAAATATACATGTAAGACATGTTAAGCAGCGAAGTGCCTCATTGCCTCAAGGTCCCTTCTAGTTAGAAGTCACTCAATAGTTTATAGTTGTGTATTGCAAAAACAATCTGAGTAATTGTTTCCTATATGGAATTAATTTCAGTCATAGAAAGGGAATGAATTTCAGAATACTAGAAAAACGACCACTCATTATATATAGCATTACAATAGATAAATAAGGAAATATATATAATAGACAGAAATCCACCCCCTGTAGCTTTCTATGTCCCATTCCATAGCCCATTGAGTTCTTCTAGACATCATGAAGCAGATACTCTTGCAAAAGTGTGGACCATCTTATCTCAAGTCCCACTAGAGGATGCTCACTGGGTTTATGAATCTGGTCGCAGACAATATGGGATAGAAATAGCTAAAATCCCCGGCATTCCTGTAAATATTCTGATGCCCTACAGGTTGTCCAGTCATTGAAGGCATGTGTCCAATTACAGATTTGGAGAATGGATGCTATGATTGGACACATACATCAGTTAACTTGTCCTGTAAGATACTGACAGACTACAAAGATTATATACCTGTTTGTGAGAGATACAAATACAGATACACCTGTACGCATAGAGCCACAGACCTCTTACAAGCAATTATATACAAGAAAGAAATAAATCCATCTCACTCAACTCAGGGGTGATATATGTGGGTACTCATGGATATTTGACTGTGACAAGGATAGTATTTTCACACACATTGATATGCACACGTGGGCTGAAGACAATGACACTTTCACTTGCAATACAACTCTATTGGGCTTGGTTAATTGAAACAATTAATGAGTTATTTAAAAAGAAGTTGACTCATTTAAGAAAAAGAGACACCCTGTATAGATTTAAAAGACCACAGTGTTGTGCATGGGAGGCAGAGGCAGGAGGATCTTTGTGGGTTCAATGCCAGCCTGGTCTACAGAGTGAGTTCCAGGACTGCTGAGGCTACAGGGAGACCCTGTCTCCAAAAGACCAAAAATAAAAATTAAAAAGGTCACAGTGTTATTGAATAGTTTTTAGTATCGGAGATACTGTTGTTGCCTTGGGATGCTCCTGGAACTCATAAAGGCCACACCGATGTTTTTGGATTTATCCCAGAAGTATATATTGAGACCCAGTTCATAAAGATACTGTATTCTTTGCTTTCAATATTTGGTGAAATGAAGCTGGGAATAATCTGGAATCTCCTCCTTTACTGGTTGGGTTTCATAGTGCTATGTAGGTTTCCAGAGAATTGTCAGCAACAGTCCTGATTGGTTATGGACCCCAAAGACAACAGTATCTATAATACATGGCAAGATATGATAGTTTATTCAGCAGTGACATGACTATCATACCACAAATCGCTTTGTTGTTGGACTTAAATTGCACTCCACATTAAGGTATTCATGTCTAATTTTGTAAGCCAGGGCAAAAACTTGTGTTTGAATTCAGATTTGATGTGTTTGCTATAGTTCCTTCTAAGCATTTGTACTTGCACACATAAATAATCACTGCACTCAGAATTAATTTGCCATGGAAAGAAAGTTCTTTTTTGAAATGGATAGTGTAACACAGAGACTAAAAACAGCTGGTGAAGCTTCTGGTAACAAGTGACATTTGTGGCAAAATGCCCCAGTGCTCAGTTACTGCAGAAAATTTCTATCACTCTCTACAACCTCCGGGAACAATGCAGAAGAGGTGCTGGAAAGAATGTAGGAGTTGGGAGAAGAGTTGTAGCATTGTGCACTAATATTCTCCAAATTAAAATAAAATGTTGTCTCAGGGAGGAAAGAGTGAAGCTCTCAAGACTTAGGAATAAATAACTTTACAAGTTTCAGAAAACTCACAAGCTTCAAAATTTCCCTCCCCAAGTTTGTATAAGCAGTAAACTAATATTTGTGAATTAGTCTCTCAAAAGTGCTGAGCAGACTAGAGGCTATTCTAACCTGTCTGGTTTCCTCTAAATCATTCAGTGGGCTCCTTTGTTGTTCCTTTCATGAATTGTCACCTGTTTGGGGGCAGGCTTTTCAGTGATGTAGCTGCCTTTGTGTCATCTGTGTTCTTGTAACTCCTCACTCATACTCCTGTAAGCAACCAAATAAACATCATGAAGTTGGTTTCGTGTAGTCATTACTTTGGTCAGTCATTAATTCCTTATCTTGGTTGAAGAGATATTTATGTCTTTACACCAGAAAAGTATCATACAACACAAGTGACTGTAAGCTCAACTGAATGAAGTTTAAATGTATTATGTTATATTAAAGAAGCCATTTCCTACATGTTATATGTGGTATTATACCATTTTATGATATAATATATAAACTTCGAATACCAGTGATTTAAAACTTTTTGTTCAGGGTCAAAAACCCAGTAAAGATAAGGGTCTGGTTTGGAGCTAGAAAGAATCATTCACAGCCTCTGTTCTTAACAGATGAGCTGGAATCTTATAAACTAAAATATTGAGAAATGACAGGAAACAGCAACATCAGCAGCCACACATTCACCACTCAAAGAGCAATTCATTTTTATTGAGTGCAAAAAACCCTAAATATTCCACTGCTGCCACAGGGAATTAATAGAAGCAATAATTACAGTGGCTTACTAGGCACAGACTCCACATCAGATGCTTTCATAAAGTTATGCATTTGATTAATTCTCAAAACTCCAAAAAGTATGGTGAATTTTTCTTTCTATTCTATTTCTGACTTCCAAAGACCCTAACTCCTTAAAGGATATTAAGGGTTGAAGTGATTTTCATTAGAATGGAAATAGGTTTCTAAAGACAAAAATATTTTCATGCACTAATGAAGACAGAGTATAGTTATAAATTACACATTGTTTCCTAAGACCTTTAAAACCTTGATTCATTTGATTTATCTCAATAAAGTACCATGTAATTAATGTATCAAAATATATGCTCATATATTTGAGTTTATTTTCCTAATTTGGTGATTAGGATCTTCAGCGTTGACAACTGCATACCCCCATATAACTACAAAATGAGATTTATAAATCATCTTCATCACCTGACAAAGTTACTTTCTACCCCTACTATATATCTCCTCTACCTGGACAACCATTACCTTTATATTTTTAACCATAGTATAATTTTGCCCAATACTGTGTTTCATATTAATGGAATCTAAAGTCCATACACTTGAGTCTGGCATTTTTATTCAGCATCCTGTTTCTGAAAGTCATCACACTACTTTTATGTACTTAATTTTATTTGGCATGTTTTATTTTTGTTTGAACATCCTCCAGTTTGCTCATTTATATCTCTTTGTGATGGCATGTACAAGTACTTCGTGTGTTATTTTATCCATGTTAAATATCATTATGGAGATAGTCCTTATGTGTATTTCTTTGGCCACTTAAAACTGTCTGAATTTTCCAGCCTTTAATCCCAGCACTCCAGAGGCAGAGGCAGGCAGATCGCTGTGAGTTCAAGGCCAGTCTGGTCTGCATAATGAGTTCCAGGACAGCTGGGACTACAGGCAGATCCTGTCTGAAAAAGACAAAAAAAAGTTTTTTTTGAAAGTGTAATATTTTAAGTGGACTAATTATTATAAAAGTTCTCATCCCTTATCAATTCTAACATCTTTGTAAAGGAATAATAAGCAAGGTTGATTTAACTATTAATTCTAAACTACCCTTGGTCCTTCAGGTAGGTTAAGGACTTTCCTGGAGTGCATGAACTGTTCTCTCTCTCTCTCTCTCTCTCTCTCTCTCTCTCTCTCCTCTCTCTCTCTCTCTCTCTCTCTCTCTCTCTCTCTTTCTCTCTCTTTCACACACATAGAGGATTATATGGGTTTTGGAAAATAAAACACTTCAATTCAGTACCACACCCAATAAAACCATGGAAGGATGGATAATGATTTACAAAATATGTCTTCCAAAATAGGCTAGGTGTGAACATCTGGTGTTCCCCAAACTTGTGAAGTGATTCCATATGGTTGTAGTTTGGCCCTTGCATGGAAACTAGTTTTCTTATTCATCAGTCTCCAGTATGGTACTGAATTTTTCTTGGAATAGCCAAAATAGTTATAGATAACTTGTATATCAAGATGTTTTATTTAAATAATATAACTATACTTGTTTAAAGATTTAATTAGGCACTGAAGATAATATCATCCTTACTGCTTCTACAAACATAGTAATTGATTGGGATGAGAGTTGATGTATATTCTTATTTTTGTAATTAATTCATCTATGGCTCCGTAGCTAAAGCGGAAATAGAATGAACCTAAATCACGAATGAAGAATCTACTCTCCCTGTGATTTCAACCAACATTAAGTACAATTATATAGACTGAATTTCTTTTCATTCACTGTGAGGATATAATATTCAGTTCTAGTGAATATTTACTCATATTTATAATTAAGTTACATTATGATTTAATATTTGGATAATATTACTGACGAGTTTCAGTTGATAATTGCACCTCAGGATTGTTTTTCTACATTTCATGAAACTGGTAAATACATTTCTCCACCTTTCAGCAGATCCTTCATATCTCTATGTCAGTAAGTACTATAATTTGCTGAGGATGTAGTAGTAGAAAAAGCATTGCCACCTTCAAATATGACATCTGCTGTATTACCTAAATACACAATATTGTCAGCAGTGTAGTTTTTGACCTACAATACATTGTTTGCTTGGCTGAGTTAGGGTTGTTCATCACTGATGACATATTTCTCTCTAAGAACATACCATTTACCCTGTCACTGCTTTAAAACACTAAATGGTGAGATGAACCTCGAGTTTCCTGACAAATTGTGACAGAAATGAAAGATACTGCTTCAATTTTCATGCTGTCTCTTCAAAAACAATCCATAGCAAATTTTCAACATGTGTGAATAAACACTAATCTCGTATAGACACTACAAAGGTCCTTTCATACCGACTAGGTCCACTGATCATTGTATGGAAATTATAATAAAATTATTTTCAAGCAAAGAAAAGCATATTCTAAATTCAGAAAACTTATTATCTTAAATGAGAGTTAAAAATTATATTCATTTTCTTCTTTCTGCAGAAAATGTCATAATAATATTGTCAACAAAATCTTCAGTACTAAAAAAAAATATAGAATTGGCCAGAGCAGCAATAGTCTTATTATTTTTATTCCCAATAATATGGAAATATTCACTTTTATCTTAATTTATTAATTCTGGTCCTGAAAACTGAATCCAATTTGGGGAAAAATAAAATTCCTCAACTCATACCTCCTCAATACTCACTTCAGTATTCTCAATATAATCTTCCTATTTAAAACAAGAGTAGTATGATGAGTTATGATAAACTTTTAAGATGACACTGAGTTTGAATCAGTGATGATTTTACAAGCCATTCTATTTTTTTGTTAGGTGAGAAAATTTATCTCAGTATAACAGTGATAAAAAGTTTATTCTTGTTTCACAATATTATTTCCCCCAAGATAGATCACCAGAGATAGATATATTTTTAAAAATTATAGCCGGGCATGGTGGTGCAAGACTTTAATCCTAGCACTTGGGAGGCAGAGGCAGGTGGATCTTTGTGAGTTCAAGGCCAGCCTGGTCTACAGAGTGAGTTCCAGGACAGCTGGGACTACAGGGAGACCCTGTCTCAAAAAGACCAAAAAATTATTTTTATTTGCTTCACGAATTCCATACATTGTTTCTTGATCAAATGTACCCCAGCTTCTTTCTTAACTCATCCCAGATCAAATTATTAACCTCCAGCACCTTCAACATGTTGCCTTCTTTTTTTCTTTATTTATCCATAACCTAGAAAAATGTATTAGTGAGTATGTCTTCCCATTACAATGTAGATGACTGAATCTCCACTGGACTCAAAAATCTTAACTTTTACTGTCATCCCTAATGTATATTTCTTATTTAATTTGTTGAGGATTTCATACATGAGTATTGCATTTGCATTATTTCACCCCTCATAGACCCCGTCCAATTCCTCCCATGTCTCACCATGCTCTCTCTTAATTTCTTATCATATATANATATATATATATATATATATGTTTAGGGCTGCCCCTTTGGAGAGTTAGTGTTGGATAAAACTGATTATCCTTCCCTTAGCATCTATTGATTTCCTGTATTTATTCATCTTGAGGTGGGGCCTCATGAAATTGTCACCATTCTCCTTCAGGTTTTTGTCATTATGACAAAACTGTTTCTGCCATTATAAAAATTTTGTTAGACTTCCATATGTTGAGATTTCATATATACAGTTTCCCTATCACATCTAAATGCATTAACTAGTGGAACATGTCTTGTCTATCTGGCTCTTATAATCTTCCCCACCACATTTCTGCGATGTTCCCTGATCCATAGGTGGAGAGCTTTCATTGTAGATCTATCACTTTGGCCTGAGCACCTTACTGTCCTTAATTCAATTCTCTATATTTTGAGCAGTTATTTAATTGCAACACACTCCATCTGTTTGAGAAGATTCTTTGAGGGCTGGAGAGATGACTTGACAGTTAAGAGAACTGGCCATTCTTGCAGAATACCCAAGCTTACATACCATCACCCACATGACACGTAACCATCCATAAATATAGTTCCAGGAAATCTGACGCCATCTTCTGACCTGCATAGTCATTGCTGGACACAGGTGAACTTACAAACATTCAGGCAATACACTTCATTCACATAAAATAAAAATAGTAATAAAATAAAGCTCCTTTGAGGACTGGTGAGATATACACTTGTTTGTAAATATAAAGATACATGCTTACAATAAGGTGAGGTATTAACTTTGTCTAGAAAAGTGACAAAAGTAGGTTGTCCTCTACTGTATATAATCCCTCCAGCTATGCATTCTTACTACTTCACACTTTTATTTTTAGATCAGCAATCAGTAACCGGCTAAAATGTCTATTTGTTTTTCTTTTTTGTTCCTTTGTTTGTTTTATTGATGTTTTGTGTATTTCAGACATTATTTTCCACTTCAGTTCAGGCATATTTCCCTTTCCCTTCCCACCACCGGATCCCACCCCACCTCAGATCATGCATTCTTCCATAATTGTCCTGCATCTTTCTCTCGATCATTTTTTTATGCTTAGGAATTCAAATTTTCCTCCATTAATTTTATATTACTCTAAAATGTGGATTCATACTCTCCACACATATACAGTAATTACAGAATCTGAAAATAATTGGTGGGTGGATTCTAGAGCCCATTGAGCTATTCCCATTATATCAACATAGTTGCTTTCAGATAAACAGAAATATAACAATAATGTTATCCACCTTGTCTTTCATCTGGGGGATTTGGTGTTAGCATCCACAAATGAGGGAAACCATTCTCCATTTGTCTTTCTGGAACTTTGTTACTTCACTCAGCATAATGGCTTTGAGCTCCATCCATTTACCTGCAAAGTTCATAATGCCATCTGTCTTTACCACTGAATAGTACTCCATTGTGTAAATGTACCACATTTTTGTCATCCACTGGTCTATTGAGGAGAATTTGGGTTGGTTCCAGCTCTTGGCTATTGTGAAGAGAGCTGAAATAAACATGGACGTGCATGTATCTTTGCGATAGGATGAGTCTTTGGGATATATTGTCTTTCTTTTCACGTAGTTTACAGTGGGAATTACGAAATTTAAAAATATGTAGTTTTATATAATGGTATCTCATATACTTATGAAATTACTATTGAAATAACTCATGCTTAACACTTTCTGTAAGGATTTTGGGGAAATTTGGCATCACATATTCTTGCTTTAGAAACAGTTTAACATTAAACAAAAGGATCTCCACAAGATCTTGTCAGAGGGACCAATTTTGTAAACGTAGATTTGCAGCTGTCATAATTGCAGTCCAAACTGCATATACAATCTACTTCAGTAAATAATTACATGTGAACATATAATTTTCTTCATTTACTCTGTAACTTCATATGGAAGACAAAAATCATCTTTTACTCAGCAGTTCAAGATTTTTTTTTCCAATTTAATGTCTTAATAACGTGGAATATATTACAGAATGGTACATGAAATCCATGCTACATATATTTTAAGTTTTCATGTAGTTAGAATATACAGTGATTATTTACTAAAATGTTTATTTCAAAGACGTTGACATTTACTATTCCTTCTGAATCTATTTGTGAGCATCCTTTGAAAATTTACTGAAATTCTACTTTCATGGTGCTGAGTTGTATGATGAGAGTTTGGGAATAGTGATGAAGATCTATTACACGGTAATACATTCCTACTAACTTTTCTAACAGATTCAGAGCACCGGGTCTTATGTTGAGGTACTTGATCCATTTTGAGTTGACTTTTGTTCAGGGGGAGATCCAGGGCCCTAATTTAATTCTTAGTCATATGGCTATCTAGTTTTTCCAGCACAATTTGATAAATATGTCATTTTCAGATATGTACTTTTGGCCCTTTATCAAAAAAATTGGTTGCTGTAAGTGTGAGGACTTAAATCTGTACTTTTGGCTCAATTGCACTGATCAATTTATCTGTTTTTTATGATATGATCATGCTGCTTTATTACTATATCTCAGTATTATACTTTGAAATCAGGGTTAGTGGTGACTCCATCCATTTTATTGTTCAGATTTGTTTTGGCTATACTGTATTTTATGTGTTTCCATTTAAAATTTGTGACTAATTTTGTAATTTCTCTGAAAAGTTGTGTCAGAATTTTAATAATTGAGATTTCATTCCACCTGTGCATTGCATTTGGTAGGATAGAAATTTCACAGTATTAATTGTATCAAGTTATGAGCATTGGAGGGCTTTCTATCTGCTGATACCTTCTACAAGTATGCTCTTCTATGTCTTAAAGCTTTTTTTTTTCTCTTTTAACAGCTTTTCAAAGCCCTTGGTTAGTATATATTCATTCCAAGATATTTTCTGATGCTATCATGAATAGGATAATTTCCCTGGTTTCTTCATAAGTATGTTTTTTGGTGGTGTATATAAAGGATACTGATTTTTCTTTTTTAATTTTGTAGTACGTGACTTCACTGAATGTGTTTATCAGCACTAGGTGATTTCTGGTGTGGTCTCCAGGTTCTTTTCTGTATAGAAGCATACTGTCTGCAAAAGAAGGTACATTGATTTGTTCCTTTCCACATTTTATCCCTTCACTTTTCTTATTGCTCTAGCTAAAACTTTAAGAACTGTATGTAATAGGAATTACTCATTTGTTCCCCATTATTCTTTTCCTCAATTCCCTAAAAACAACCACCAAGCATTTTCTTTATACAATTAAAATTTCTTTTTATAATGAATTTATTGATGTTTTGTGAATATCAGACATGATTTCTCAGTTCAACTTAGATATATTCCTGTTTCCCTTCCCCCCACCCCACCCAAGATCACGCATTCTGCAATAACTCTCCTGAATCTTTCTCTCAGTCTTTTTTATGTTTAGGAATTCACATTTTCCTCTATTAATTTCATATTACTGTAAAATATGAATACGTAATTTCCACTCATATACAATAATTACATAGTCTCACAGTAAGTGGTGGATTGATTCTAGAGCCCGTTAAGAGATTCATATTATATCAACAGAGTTGCTTTCAGATAAGCAGAAATATAAAAAATAATGTTGTTTAGCTTGACTTTCATCTGGGTATTTGGTGTTAGTATCCACAAATAAGGGAAACCATTCTCTATTTGTTTTTCTGGGACTGTGTTACTTCACTTAGCATAATGTTCCATCCATTTACCAGCAAAGTTCATGTCATCTTTCTTTACCACTGAATACTAATCCATTGTGTAGGTGTTCCACATTTTTGTCATCCAGTCGTCAGTTGAGAGCCATTTAGGTTGGTTCCACCTCTTTGGTATTGTGAAGAGAGTTGCAATAAACATGGATGTGCATGTATCTTTGCAGTAGGATGAGTCTTGTGGGTATGTACCCAAGAGTGTTATGACTGGGTCAGGTGGTAGGCTCATTTTGAATCTTTTAAGGTTTCTCCATACTACTTTCCATAATGGTTGAACAAGTTTACATTCCCACCAGCAATGGATGAGTGTTCCCCTTTTCTCACAATCTCTCCAGCATTTGGTGTCTTTTGTTTTCTTGATCTTAGCCAGTTGTATAGAAGTGAGATGATATCTGAGTGTGGTTTTAATTTGCATTGCCTTAATTATTTATGGTGTTGAACACTTTAAGTTTTCTTAATTTCTAAATATTTAAACATTTTGGTTTGTTTTTCCTTGCTTATATTTTAAATTTTAATTCTTTGAGAATTTCATACAGGTATACAATGAAATATGATCATTTATACCTTCAACATCCTGTCCAACTCCCATCATATAAATGCTAGCAACTCCCCTGCCTAACTATATGCATTCTCTGACTATAACCCAATGTTCTGTTTATTATTTAATTGCTGTAATAGGACCCCTTGACAATAGTAACAACACAGGGAATAAAGGCTTTATTGGACTTATGCTTATAGAAGGATAAATTTCTTCATGCTGAGGAAAGAAGTATTTCAAGGCATGACAGCAGTCCATCAAGAAGCAGAGAAGGCTCATTTAATTCACAGACAGAAAGCCAAGAAAGATTAACAGAAACTTGGGTGAGAATATGAACTCTCAAAGCCTGCTCCCAGTGTAGTACTTCCTCCAGCAAGGCTCTACCTTCTAAAATTTCCATAGTCAATCCAAACTGAAGACTCAAGTACTCAAGAAGATGAGGCTGTAAAGGATATTTCTTATTCAAACCAATACATTCACCAAGACCAATTGTGTGGTCCATATGTACATGGGTGTAAGGCCATACTTTAGAGGGTCTAGAACTTATTAGTGACTATATCCTGAAAGAAGAATCATTCCTCTTTTTCCAGAATCTATGATAGTTCTGCCAATATATCTCCCTGTGCTGGAAAGCTTTACTTGTCAACTTGATACATCTAGGTTGAGGAAGCATCGATTGGGGAATTGATTCCATTGGACTGGCCTGTGGCAATGTCTGTAGGGTATTTTCTTGATTGTTGAAGGATGAGGGGGCCCAGCCCACTGTGGGGGGTACCATCCCTGGGCAGGAGAACCAGTGTTCTGTAAGAAAGCAGGCTGAGTAAGGGCCAGAGGAGCGAGCTAGTAAGTGTCTCTCCATGGCCCGTGATTCAGTTCCTGCCTCCAGATTCTTTCCTTGAGTTCATAACTTGAAATCTATAAGTGATGAACTGTGACACGGGAGATGTGCACCAAATGATCCCTTTTCTCCTCAAGTTGGTTTTGGTAAGAATGTTTTGTTACAGAAACTGAAAGCAAATTAGAAGTCTCTTCAATTAGGGGTATGGCCAGGAGATTATACACACCATAGTTACAAGAATAATGGCTTGTGTTCTAATTTAATTTTGATAAATTATTGAACGAAATATCTTGGAGGGGAAAGGCTTTATTTCAGCTTACACATCCAATGAACAATACATATTTGATAGAAACCAGTTCAGGAGCTCAAACAAGAATCTGATGGCGAGAACTGAAGCAGAGTACCAAAGAAAGCTGCTTACTTGTTTGCTTTCACTGGCTTGCTCATCCTACCTTTCTTAAACAGCCCAGGTTAAACTGCTGGAAGTACTCTAAAACATCAACCAGCAAGTAATAAAATGTCTCACAGTCAAGCCCACAGTCAAGTCTGATAGAAGAAATTCTTCAGTTGGGGTTCCTTCTTTCCAGGTGATTCTAGTTTATGTCAAGTTTACAAAAACTAACCAGTACAGCTAGGTTGACCTTATGTAGGTACTGGGCATGTAACTGCAGCTAGTTTTTACAGATTTATTTAATAAGGGTGTTGTATAAAGTTAAAACAGTGACATGCATAATCTTTTGTGTATTAATATAAATATTTCCAGGATATATCATGAGTTGATACTCCGTTTCTTCATGGCTTTTTATGTTTTAAGTGCACACAATACTTCCTTTATTTTAGCCATTTATAGACATTTAGGTTATTTTTGCCTTTTGTTAATCAAGATGAGCACTTTGAACACTAAACACAAGTACTTTAAAAGAGCGCCGACCACTCTTACAGAGGACCTGTGTTCGATCCACAGCACCCACATGGTGGCCGAGATCCATCTGAAACTCCAATTCCAGGAGAACTCCAGTCCCAGGGGAATCCGAGACCCTCTTCTGATCTCCGCGGCATTGCACGACATGGGTGCACAGACTTGCATGCAGACAGTACATTCATACACATACAGAAATAAATAAAATTAAAAAAAATTAAAAAAAATCCACGTAGTATGCAGTTCTTTTGATTATCTAGTAATATAATTGCAGATGATATTGATATAGGGTAGACCAGGACTTAGATTGTACCCTAAGGAAAATTGCAGTTGAATATTGGTATCTATGTCTCCTAGTGGTCAAAATGTTCTTTATGGTTAAACATTCTTGAATTTGCAGAAATACCTTCCTACTATATCAAAAATTAAGGTACTAGGACATTTTCACACATGTATTAATGAAGGTTCTGTATTCTCAAAAGACCTAATAGCATATGACTCACATTGTGATTTCTACACAATCATTTAAGAGACTATTTAGAGGATTATGGGTTTCCGAATAGTGCTTGTTTGCTCAATAAGTGTTCCTTTGAATCATCTTATATCTCTGAGGGAATTATTTCATTCAGAGAGGTAAGAACCAAGAGACCGCCTTAATGTGATAATTATATGTTTAATTATCAAAAACATTCACAGATGTTTCTCGGCCATCTATAATTCCTCCTCTGTGAAGTCTCTATTCAGATCTTTGCTCCATCTTTTGAGTGATTCATTTGTTTTCTTTCTTCTTTGTTTTTTGAGTAGCTTGTATACTCTGGAATTTAATGCTTTGTCAGATGTGATTGCAGTGAAGGTTTCCTCCCACTCTGTGGGTTTTCTCTTCACTTTCTTTATTGTTTCTTTTGATGTACAGAAGCTTTTGAGTTTAATGAGGTCCCATTTGTCAATTGTCGATCTTATTTCTTGTGCAGCTGCTGTCTGATTTAGGAAGTCTTTTCCTACACCTATGTCTTGTAGTCTGCTGCCAAGTTTCTCTTCTATCACCTCCAGAGTTTGGGGTTTCACGTTGAGGTCTTTGGTCCATCTGGAGTTGACTTTTGTACAAGGTGAGAGGTAGGGGTTTAATTTCATTCTTCTACAAGTGGTGATCCAGTTTTGCCAGCACCACTTGCTGAAGATGCTGTCTTTCCTCCATTGTGTCTTCTTGGCCCCCTTGTCAAATATGAGGTGGCTGAAATTGTATGAGCTCAGGTTTGGATCTTCAGTTTTATTCCATTGGTCAACTGGTCTGTTTTTGTGCCAGTACCAGGCTGTTTTTATGACTATAGCCCTGTAGTATAGTTTGATGTCTGGTATAGCGATCCCCCCTGTATTGCTCTTTTCACTCAGGGTTGCTTTGGCTATTCGGGGTCTTTTGTTTTTCCAAATGAAATTGAGGATTTTTTTTTCCAAGCCTGTGAAGAAACTCTTGGGGATTTTGATTGGGATTGCATTAAATCTGTACACTAGTTTGGGTAGGATGGACATTTTTACTATATTTATTTTCCCAATCCATGAGCATGGGAGGTTTGTCCATCTTCTGATGTCTTCCTCAATTTCCTTTTTCAGGGGTTTAAAATTTTTGTTGTAGAGATCCTTGGTGTCTTTGGTTAGGTTTGTTCCTAGGTATTTTATTGTTTTTGAGGCTATTGTGAGTGGGAAGGTCTCCTTGTAGTCCTTCTTCAGTTGCTTGTTGTTGGTGTAAAGAAAGGCTACTGATTTTTCTAGATTTATTTTGTATCCTGCCACTTTACCAAAGCTCTTAATCATTTCTAGGAGTTTTCTGGTGGAGTTCTTAGCATCCCTTAGGTAGACAATCATATCATCAGCAAAAAGGGATAGCTTGATTTCCTCTTTTCCAATTAGAACTCCTTTAATTTCCTTTTCTTGCCTTATTGCCCTTGCAAGGGTTTCCAGCACTATATTGAAGAGGAGTGGTGACAGGGGGCAGCCTTGCCGAGTTCCTACCTTCAAGGGGAATGCTTCTGTCATTTCCCCATTTAGGATGATATTGGCTGTGGGTTTCCTGTATATGGCTTTGATTACATTGAGGAATGATCCCTCTAGGCCAATTCCCTCCAGGACTTTAAACATGAAAGGATGCTGGATTTTGTCAAAGGCTTTCTCCGCATCAATTGAGATGATGGTGTGGTTTTTGTCCTTCAGTCCATTGATATGTTTGATGATGTTTATTGATTTTCGTATGTTGAACCATCCCTGCATCTCTGGTATGAATCCAACTTGGTCATGGTGGATGATTTTCTTGATGTGAGTCTGTATGCGATTTGCCAGAATCCTGTTTAGAATTTTGGCATCTGTGTTCATTAGGGAGATGGGTCTATAGTTCTCCTTTTTGGTTGTATCTTTCCCTGGTTTTGGTAGTAGCGTAATGCTGGCCTCATAGAAGGATTCTGGGAGAAGTCCCTCCGTTTGTATCCTTCTAAACAATTTAAGTAGTAATGGTTGTATGTCTTTTCGAAATATTTTATAAAATTCTGCCGTGAAACCATCCGGGCCTGGGCATTTTTTGGTTGGGAGGCTACTTATTACATCTTCGATTTCTTCCTGTACTATTGGTCTGTTTAGGCTGTCAATCTCTTCTTGGTTGAGCTTTGGTGATTCCCAGGATTTCAGATATTCATCCATTTCTTCTAGGTTTTCAAACTTAGTAGAGTATAAGTTTTTGAAGTAGTCCCGTATGATTGTCTGGATTTTTTCATTGTCTGTTGTGATGTTTCCCCTTTCATCACTGATTCTGTTGATTTGGAGTTGTTCCCTCTTTCTTTTGGTTAACTGGGCTAGAGGTCTGTCTATCTTGTTTATTCTCTCAAAGAACCAGCTTTTGGATTCATTGATTTTTTGTATGGTTTTCTTTGTTTCTATTTCATTGATCTCTGCTCTGATTTTTGTTATTTCTTCTTGTCTGCTCCATTTAGGGTTCATTTGTTGTTGTCTCTCAAGTATTTTTAGCTGCAGTGTTAGATCATTCACTTTTGCTCTTTCTGTTTTTTTAATAGAGGCACTTAAAGCTATAAACTTCCCTCTTAGGACTGCTTTTAAAGTGTCCCATAGATTTTGTTGTGTTGTTTTATCATTGTCATTCAGTTCCAGGAATGATTTTATTTATTTCTTTCTTTCTTCCTTGACCCATTCATTATTCATGAGAGTATTGTTTAGTCTCCATGTGTTCTTGTAGGTTGTAAGGTTTATCCTGGTGTTGATATTGAGTTTTATTGCACTGTGGTCTCCTAGAATGCATGAGATTATTTCAATCTTTTTATCTTTGTTGAGTTTTTTTTCTGTGTCCCAGTATATGGTCTATTGTGGAGAATGTTCTGTGAGGTGCTGAGTAGAAACTTTATTCTCTGGTGTTTTGGGTGAAATATTTGATAGATGTCTGTGAGTTCCATTTTGTGTATTGTGTCATTTAGTTCAGATGTGTCTCTGCTTATGCTTTGTCCTGTTGATCTATCAAGGGGACTTAATGGGGTATTGAAGTCCCCTACTATTGGTGTGCTGGGGTTAATCTGTGCCTTGAGATCCTGAAGATTTGTCTTTATAAAGTTTGATGAAGCGGTGTTTGGTGCATATATATTCATGATTGTGAGATCTTCATTGTCAATTATTCCTTTAGTAAAGATGTAATGGCCCTCTTTGTCTCTTTTGATTTCTTTTGCTTTGAAGTCTATTTTGTCTGATATTTGAATAGCCACCTCCACTTTCTTTTTCGTATTATTTGCTTGGAATACGTTCTTCCATCCCTTCACCTTAAGTTGGTGCCTATCCTTGAAATTTAGATTGGTTTCTTGTAGACAGCATATAGATGGGTTTTATTTCCTAATCCATTCTCCCAGTCTATGCCTTTTGATTGGGGAGTTTAGTCCATTAATATTTAAGGTTATAATTTAAGGATGGATGTTGCTTCCTTCTAGTTTATTATCCATTTGGACTTCTAGCCTATGATTTTACTCCTATGGTTATGTTTTTATTAGTTTCTTTTTCTAGGTGTTTGAGGATTGTTGCTGCTCTCTTCTGCCCTTTGAATTGCTTCAAGTATTTTATGAAGAGTTGGTTTTCCAGACATGTATTCCATCATCTTGTTAATTTCATGGAAGTTTTTTCTCTCTCCTTCAAGTATAGTCGACATTTTTACTAGGTAAAGTATTCTCGGTTGGCGTCCACAGTCCCTTAACACTGGGAATGCTTTGCTCCATGTTCTTCTTGCTTTCATTATTTGAGCCGAGAAGTCAGTTGTAATTCAGATGGGTTTCCCTTTGTATGTGACTTGTTTTTCTTTTGTAGCTCTCAGAATTTTGTCTCCTTTTGGGAATTTAGCATTTTAACTATGATATGGCGTGGGGTGTTTCTTTTCTGATCTTATCTATTTGGGGCCCTATGTGCTTCTTGTATTTGTATGGGTTTGTCTACTTTTAGTTTGGGGAAATTTTCATCTATTAGTCTGTTGAAGATCTGATCAATTCTATTC
The DNA here is from genome assembly GCA_009823505.1 of Rhizomys pruinosus. Taxonomy (NCBI): domain Eukaryota; kingdom Metazoa; phylum Chordata; class Mammalia; order Rodentia; family Spalacidae; genus Rhizomys; species Rhizomys pruinosus. The sequence continues at coordinate 1,061,327 of VZQC01010626.1, read as the reverse complement.
TCTTGAGATTCTTCTCCTTCCTTTATTCCTATGATGCAGAAGTTTGATCTTTTCATAGTGTCCCATATTTCCTAGTTGTTCCTCTTTTGTGTATTTTTAAATTTTTCATAATCTTTATTTGAGCTTTTTAATTGCTCTGTGTTTTCTTCCAGATCTGATATTCTTTGTTCTGCTTCCTCCATTCTACTTCTGAGGCTTTTTCCTTTCCTTTCTTCTTGATTGGATGAGNTCAATCTCTTCTTGGTGCTCCTTACTTCGTTGGTTGGCTTCCTTTTTCAGTGTTTCTACTTCCTTTCGGAGTTTGTTTTTTTCTCCCTCTAGTTCTTTCTGGAGTTTGTTGGTCTGTTCCTTTAGTTCTTTCTGAAGTTTGTCATTGTATCCCTCTAGGTCCTTTTTGAGTTTTTCATTCTCTCTCTTTAGTTCTCTATATTCTTTATTTTTTTCTCCCTCTAGTTCTTTCCGGAGTTTGTCAATCTGTTCCTTTAGTTCTTTCTGATGTTTGTCATTGTATCCCTCTAGGTCCTTTTTGAGTTTTTCATTCTCTCTCTTTAGTTCTCTGAATTCTTCTTTATGTTCTTTAATTTCTCTGCATAGGTCTGCAATTATTCCTCTAAGATCTGTTCCTTGGGTCTCCTCCAAGGGGTTCCCACTGTAGCTATCTCCTACAGGTTTGGTAGAGCCTTGTGCAGGATTATCCTGTGCCTCTCAAATGTTGTCCCTTCGTCGTGCCCCTGGCATGTGGGCTTCCTTTTTGTGGTTCAGATCACAAATACCTTTTCACTATGTTAGCAAATGGTTTTGCTTTCTTCCTTCAGATGCTGTTTTTTTTTCCTTTTCCTTTTCCTTGTTTATGGATTATTAACTTGTCTAGTGTTCAGGCTTTCAATTTTGTTTATATATTGGATATTGGAAGCCAAAGCACTCTTCTCTTCTTGTTCTGAAGGTTCTCCCAAAAAAAGTCCACTTGGATTCTCACTGATTACTGGCGGTGGTGGGGGTGGGGTATATGCCTGACCTAGCCTGTGCCCTTGTACCTGCCTGGGTGACTTCTGGCTAACCCACACAAAGGTGCAGAGGCACCGACCCAAACCCGCTGACCTAGCCTGCACCCCGGTATGTGCCTGAGTGACTTCTGGCCAGCCCACACAAAGGTACAGAGGCACTGACCCAAACCCACTGACCTAGCCCGCACCCCAGTACCTGCCTGAGTCTGATGGCAGCATTTCACAGCATGATATAATATTCTTTCATACAAAAATATTTTAATTTTAATAAAACCTATTTATTTATCCTTTCTGTTGCTTGAGTTTTCAATGTCACAGCTAAGAACCTATTGCCAAATACAAGGTTTGAATGTCATTAAAAATCCCGTTTCCTGACTTTTATAATTTTCTCTCTTATAGTAAAATATTTTTTCACATAAATTTATTTTTATTTTTTTAACAAATCTAGACCCGTGTCCCCCCCATTCCCCCCACTCCACAAGAGTTCATGAATTCTGCCAAACATGGTTTTCATCTCTTTCTCAGTCTTCCTCAATATTCTCCATGAGGAAGTTGACTGTTTTGAGCAGAAGTTCACTGTTTCAGTCAGTTCTTTGATGCAGTCCTTTCTGTTGTTGTTGTTGTTGTTGTTGTTGTTGTTTTTGTTGTTGTTTCCAATATGCATCACTCCCAACTGCTTTGGACAAAAGCTCAGGGGGCCATACACTGGAAATACTTACAACTAGGTAAGAAAGACGACATCATGAGCTTTGCAGGAAAATGGCTGGAGCTAGAGGAAATCATGCTGAGTGAAGTAACACAGTTCCAGAAAAACAAACGACGAAAGGTATCCCTCATCTGTAGTTTATAGTAAAATATTTTATTAGACATTAAACTCCTTTTTTTGAGGTATGTCTCAACGTCCATTAATTTACCTGTGAGCATCAATTCATCTGAACATTATTTGTTGTGAAATATACACTTAAAATTTGTTTTTATGAAAATGGTTTTATTATTTTGATTCAAAATGCAACTAAATATAAGATAAAAGCCTTGTACCAACACTTTCATTCTGTGTGTCTCCTTTGCTTGGTGTCATCTGCTTATCTCTGTAAGTCAGTATATTTATCAATCAAGGAGTGTCTCATCTGTCTCATTCCGCTTAAATCCTGAAGGCAAATAGACAAGTCATTGTTGTTATTGAGCACACACTTTGAACTGAAAGAACATCAAAATATTTCAAGTCACACTACCTCCAGATTGAGAAAATGATTCTTGAGGGCAAGGTTGCTTTTTAGAAGATAACTGATCACAATTATCTTTGAGGAAAAAATATGGGGTTGGGGTCAGGAGAACAGCCTTGTTAAGCTCATCCCAGGCCACCACCAGAATGCTAGCTGGCAATACTAATGTCGAAATAGGGAAGCACAAATTTTCAGCTCTGACACCAGGATGAACCTGCCTGAAGAGCCCAATGCTACTTTCCAGACAAAGGGATGGAACAGGGAATAAATTAAAGCTTATATTTGCTCCCAGTCTCCATGCACATCTGCACTTTGTAAGTCCAATGCAGTCTTATAGCATAGAGCACCCAGTGAGAATATATGTAATATGCATTTCTATACAGAGAGACAAATAAACTAGAGTATAACAAAGATATATAAGATAATGGTCTGATCTGTAAGGGGCTCAGCATTCAGATACAAATCTGAATCTGCCAACATGAAACATATTGTATTTTATGGCATAAATCTAGGTGTACCACCTCTTGGTAATGATCTAGATTTTGGGGGTACTCAGTTAATAATTTGGGGCTTGTGATTCCACCTCCTCTGTCATTGGGATATGAGACTTGGAATACTAAGAGAAAGGTCCTTGCCTTGCACCAGTGAAACAATTGATCACTGCAGGGATTATGCCCTTCTGGAATACCAAGATAAAGACCTCAGCGGCACACATGTGCACACACACACACACACACACACACACACACACACACACAGAGTGAGGCTCAGGAAAAAGTTGGGTTAGTGCAATTCATCAACTTGTTAAGAACCCAGGTTGATTTTGGCCTTTCCCTTAGGAAATGGAATGAAGATCTGATCAAGTAACAAAATTGCCAAACTATTCTCAGAAAGAGATCAAATATAACTTTAAGGCACTCAATAACACTGTGATTTTAAGAAACTGTGCTGGGTTTGAAGAACTTATAGCAAACCTAGTAAATGAGGCAGAGAGTAGAAGGTTTCTGAATCAAATAAAGGATTGAGTCTAAGTTCCTGGGTCCGTAGCAAATAACATATGATTTAGGGTGACACTCGTTGAAGCAATCATGCCTGGGCATTATACTATTCCACCAGTGTCAAGAAGTACCTGAAATATCTCCAGAAAGACAGCAGCTAGAGATGGACAAAGCAAGCATTCACCCCTTTCCTTTCCCTTTCTCATGTATTATTGCCACCTTTTATGGGAAGGAAATGGGTTGCAAACAGAGAAATTCACCACATTTGACTGTATGGTAAAAATTATATAAATCGATAATCAAGGCACTAATGTATTAAGGTGACTAATGAGAAGTGGTGGACTTTGTGTGAAGTTGAATGAACTTTTGCATGAGCTGACATCCAGAGGTATCACCAGTTAAGAAAATAACTAGCAAAGTCTTTAGTGTCTCTGTAGTGTACCCAGGGCACCTAGAACATTTCTTTACATTGATTGCTGGTAAGACAGAGCTCGGGGAGGTTCCCTAGCCCTATATGCTACTCTTTCCTCTGCTACCATTTTAACTTAATCTTTGAACACCTATCTTAGCCAGAGTCAGCTAGATATTTGCCACACTAGTGTATTCCACCATCACGTTCTGCACCCACTGCAGAAGGAACCCCACCATGGCAGTCCACATCTCAAAGGCTGTGGACTTCCTCCATGTCCCAGGGTTCCTGCCTTCACTGGTCACCAGCCTCTCAGCCCTTAGTGAGGGAGTGTGCCCAGACCTTGCACATTCCAGTGTCAGAGGGCCAAAGAACTCATTTATTTCAGGAGTTTTAGGGTCTTATATAATAGCTATGGTGGGCTCTTAGCAAGGATGGGGAGGGAAAAAAAGAAGTGTTTTTTACAATGGCTAAGTTTCATACCATTTGTTTCCCGAGATTAAGCTTTTATGGCAGATACACCATTTCATTCCAAAGCCTAAGGTGTGTGTTTGCCTCAGAAGTGACAGGATTAGAAATGCTACACCTCAAGTTACACTCCCCAGGGGATGGGATGCAGGCACCTAATGTCCACCAGGCCAGTGAGTGGGAGCTGGATTTAGCTCCTTCTGGCCTTCCAGGTTATTGGGGTAAAGCCAGCTCACTTATGGCTCAGCCATTGTGTAATAACACTCCCCACATAAAGCCACCTTTCACCCAATGCTAACGTGGACACTTCTGGCTACACCTCAGATCCACTGGTCTTAACATTCATAACCTGGTCGAGTTGAGAAGTGCCAAGAGGACTAGGATGACAGCTCTCTTTCCCAAGGCCTCCAGCAGACTTACAAACACCATTGTAGGAAATGCAAGGACCCCTTAATGAAATTAGGAGGGTCAGACACAAGGGGAAAAATGTATTTTCATCTCTCAGTATTTCAACTGCAATGACCTTCTAAATTGGAAAAGTACACTTCTTCATTCCCAGAGGGGCCTCAGGCCATGATCAATGGAATGCAATCTATCATTCAGACTCAAATGTCTACTTTGAATGACTACTGTCAGCTCTTTATGACTCCTTTAACTCTGAAATGCACTGCTGAACACTGAATGCTGCCACAATCATAAAAAGACAAGAACACCTCCAGAGATGAGCTCCACAGGGGCAGGCTCAAAGCCAGAGGAGGGGCTAATTGGAGGAGAAGTCACACCTACCTGGGAGATTAAAAAAGAATCAGTGTGCTAGTTGCTGAAAAGACCACTGGAAGAACAAGTGACCCCCCACAGTCAGAGGATTATCATCCAGGCACCAAATTCAGGGCTGACAGGCTGGGTAATTTGGGGATGGTAAAAAAAAAAAAAGTGCAGTGACCACATAAGAATAAGACCCCCCCCCTCCAGGGGATTGGAGAGATGGCCTAGCAGTTAAGAGCACAGACCGCTCTTACAGAGGACCCGGGTTCAATCCCCAGCCCCCACATGGCGGCCGAGAATCGTCTGAAACTCCAATTCCAGGAGAACTCCAGTTCCAGGGGAATCCAAGACCCTCTTCTGACCTCTGCAGAATTGCACGACACGGGTACAGAGACTTGCATGCAGACAGTACATTCATACACATATAGAAATAAATAAAAATTAATAATAAAAAAAAGAATAAGACCCCTGAGGGTGATTTTGTTAGTTTTGATATTGTAGGACTCTATGAGGAAGGCTGTGACAGACCAGGATCCATTTTGTTAGGCCCCCAAAAGCCAATTTCTAAAATGACTGTAAAGTGACCTCCCATCAACATTGTGGTAGATACTAGGACAGAAAATATGTTGGTGACTCAACTTCTGGGCTCCCTCACAGAAAGACAAACTGATGTTATGGTGGCCATAATTAGTCAAACCTGTTGCCACCTTTTATTATAGCCTTGACTATGTAGATAAAATAGCCACAAGTCATTCATCAATTCTTATGCCTCTCTGACAACATTTGTGTTTTTAACAAGAGGAGACATTTTAGGAAACCTGATTTCACAGATAACTTTCAACTCCCACAGCCAAGTGGCCCTGACCCTGGGAAAACAAAAAGCATAAATCATGACTCTCAGGGTTCCCCAAGGAGAAGGGTGGTAACTCTATACTCTCATAGATTGGCCACAGCAGGGATATGAGCTTCCCTTAAAGGTGCTTGGAGAGTACATGAAAGATAATTTCAGCGGGGCATGGTGGTGCAAGCCTTTAATCTTAGCACTTGGGCAGCAGAGGCAGGTGGATCTTTGTGAGTTCAAGGCCAGTCTGGTCTACAGAGGGAGTTCCAGCCCAGCTGGGGCTATAGGAAGACCCTGTCTTGAAAAGACAAAAAAAATAAAATAAAAAGGAAGATAATCTCCCCAAAATGGATCAAAATTTGTCAATATATNTAAATCCAGTTTAACCCACTCACTAGATACAATATTTTATCACTCACAATGCACAAATTGGGATTCAAAAGCATCTGAGAAGATTTGTAAAGTATAGTATCCTCTGGCCCTGCCAGTTTTCTTTGAATGTCATTCCCAGCAGTCCAGAAAACAGGACTGGATGATTATCAGATGGTTCAAGACCTGCAATCAGTAAACCAGGCCACCATTACCCTACACTTAGTCATCCCAAATTCCTACAATCTCCTGAGTCTAATCTCTCAGAATAAGCTTTCTTTATCTGTTTAAATACTAAAGATACCTGATTCTGCATTTGCCTGACCAACCATAGTCATTCAATCTTCAGCTTCCAGTGGCAGAAATCCTAGAATGGTGGTAAGGTCTAGTTGACCTGAACCAGACACCTCGAGGTTTTAAAAATTCTCCAAGCAGGGCTGGAGAGATGGCCTAGTGGTTAAGATGCCGACTGCTCCTGCAGAGGACCTGGGTTCAATCCCCACAACCCACATGGAGGCTGAGAACTGTCTTTGACTCCAGTTCCAGAGGAATCTGACACCCTCTTCTGACCTCTGTGGCATTCCATGACACGGGTGCACAGACCTACACGCAAACAGTACATTTATACACATAAAACAATTCTCCAAGCATTTTTTGCACTTTTTAAGCTTCTGACAATAAGTTTCCCCAGCAAAACAATGTGTATTCATCACTCCAGTCTGTGGAAAACCTACTGCTAGCAAGATGGAGTCAGGACATTGAGTGGAAGGAATATGATTATTTTCCACACACCTATGGGAAGCCAGATACAAAGCTTTGTGGAAAAGGGCTGAAATATATCAAGAAATAGTCAAATGCCTTGGCATTCACATACCTCAGGGACTGATTCAGCTCAGCGCAAAGAGGAAGTAGGCTGTCTGCTTGATCCTGGTTCCATCAACATGAGGCCAAAATTCAGAGTTCCTAGAGGCCTGAGGTTTCTGTAGAATTTATTGGCAAAACCTGTATATGAGGTCACAAAGCAGACAGTGTAGGAGCCATTAGTAAGGAAATGAACATAACAAAGGGACTTTGAAGAGAAACAAGCCATTAATAACACACATGTCCTGAGATTTTTCTGACATGTCCAAGCCTTGCTTCTTGCAGGTACAGGAGTGTGAGTGTATAGTTGTTGCAATGGTAGCCTTGACCTAAATTTTAGGGTCATGGCATTGATCTATTAGCACATTTTTCTAATAATTTGACTCCATCACCCATGGCTGGTCATCCTAACTATGGGCACTCATGGCCACAGCTCTTTCGTAAGAATGATTGTGGTTGTTTGAATGAGAGTATCCCACCAGGGATATTTTGTACCTAGTTTTTGGCACTATTTTAAGAGGTCTTAGAAAGTTTGGCTGTGCTGCAAGAAGCATGCCACTGAGGGTGGAATTAAAGTGTTCTTATGACTTAGTCTCTCCTTTCTGTGCTTGCTTGAAGAAGTCAGCCTCTGCTTTCTGCTCCAGCTCTGGCACATCCTGCCACCATGACCCCTTCCATGAGGGATTCTAATTCCCTTGGAACTGTAAACTCAAATAAACTAGTCCTTTTATGAGTTCCCTTAGCGACAGCGTTTTATCACAACAACAGAAAAGTAACTAATACAATGGAATCTATAAAATGAACATAATATGGAGCAATGGTTTTGAATTAACTTTGGCAAATTTCCTGAACCATGTTCTTTGGTGGCCAGGTAACCTAATCTTGTTTACTGGCAACCTTTATTTGCTTGTTGATTCCAAAACATAATGAATGAATATGGGTATGCTTGACAATTAACATATCAAAGCACTGAAAGACAGAATACCTATCTTCATTGAAAACATGAAATTTGACAAAGGATGGCTGACACTATATGAGGTATTCTAGAACTAGGGATGGAAGGACAAGATTGTCTGATATAATGAAATTGATTCAAGCTGGAAAATATAGTTTGAGATAAGAACTATGAGTGAAGCCTGACTTAGGAACACAGTTCTAGGTATAGTTCCATTTGCACAGTTCTAGGACACAGTTTGAAGAGACATCTGGGGAAACAGATGTCATCCCAGTTCAGATTCACACTTAAAAACCAAGAGTCATGCTGTTTTATTCAAGTATAGTTATGATTTTGAATCAGTATGTCACATTCTCTTAGTGTCAGAGGCTGAAAAATGAACTTTGGACTGTGGAACAAGAATTAACTGTATGAGTCTATACTAGGTACAGACATTAATGGAGCATAAGGGACAATACTGTTTAACACTCATGTGGTCAAATGACATAACATACTATGTGAGGATCTGAACCTTTACCTAGTAGTGTGAAACATCACTTCCACAAAACTGCTTTTCAGCCTGATAATGGCTGCATTGCAATCATGGATGAAGTATTTTCCAGGCAATAAGACATAACCAGCCAGTTGCTCAAGAAACCCAATGCTATGCTTCACTGAGGTTGCTGAAAGAAGAAGAACATCTGACTGGGTACTCTGTGGTGAACTTTAATTCCACCATTGAGGAGACATCTCTGCCAAAAGGAAATTCTACATAAAAAGCAGAAATCTCACTAATATGAGGCCTTAATCTTACATCAAGTATTGTTGTCAATGTATATGGATTATAAACATGCTTTTACCAACATTCACGTAATCCAAGCTTTATATAAAAATGTCTAGTCAATTCTCAAGGAAAAGACATAAAATATTCTATCAACATGGAATCAAATATTACAATGGCATGTGTGACTGAGTGGTGCAATTAATGTCAAAGGAGTGGAGGATTACCTAGAAGTTACTTACAATGTCCCCAGAGCTCTAGAAATTTGGAACAAATGAACCAAACCATAATTAGAATTGTTAGGAAACTAATTTTCACTGGGACCAGCTGTTGCCAAATGATGTTTTAAAGGTTAAGCCTAGGGCCTGGAGAGATGGCTCAGTGCTTAAAAGTGCTGACTGCTCTTGCAGAGGACCTGTGTTCAATTCCCAGCATCCACATGGTGACTAAGAACCATTTTTAATCCGGGTGTAGTGGCACATGCCTTTAATCCCAGCACTTGGGAAACAGAGGCAGACTGATCTCTGTGAGTTTAAGGCCAGTCTGGTCTAGAGTGAGTTCCAGGCTAGCTGGAGCTATAGGAAGACCCTGTCTCAAAAAAAAAAAGGTTACACCTAGGTCTACTACACAGGTAGGGTTCTATGGTTCTCACTTAGGAGAATATTTTTGGAAGCCCTCTTTCCAGTGTCAGAGTTTATCAAGAAAAATTGGGCAGCATTACTCTGAAATAGCAAATGGAGCCTCTTGGATAGATTTTAGCCACTGTAAAACATTGAGTTAGGTAGTAATTACCAGTGAGCTTGACTATAATAGCTCATGTGTTATTCAAGTTAATGCTGTTTGATATAGAGTGCCCAATGTCCAGCCTTTAAACCCTATTTGGAGAGATACATTCAGTGTTATTTAATCCACTCTTATGAGAGTAAAAGTGGCCCAGGTTCACCATAGCAGATTGGTTATCTTCTTCAGCCTGGGAATGTACTTATCCATCAACACTATGTAAGCTGAAAATCCAGAAGGAACACCCTAGGACCACAGATGCTCTAGAGATGTGCAGCCCTAGAGTAGTCACTATGGACACAGACTAATCTAAGATCTATGGAAGTTTGAGGAATCAGCCACAAGATGGATAATTAGATTGTTTTATACATTAATAATGTAATGCATTGTCAACCCTGGTCCCTATCTGTTGTGATCCTTGCCCTTAGCCTTAACTGTAAGGCTGGAGGGGACTGTTTCAGCTGTCTTGTAGAGTAGTGAAAGGTTTATTTTAGTCTTTTACCTCTCTTCGCTGGGATACTTCATTACTATTGACTGCTTTTAACCTGGTCCCCTTTAACAGAAGTATCCTCTTCATCTTGTGATGTTTGTATTTGTATAATTCATTGGTGACAGGCAGTTCCTTGGAACCTACTTTACTACATTTCTCCCGCTAGAAAATTTGGGGAGTTGTTATGCATAATAGGATCACTTATTCCACCTGTAATGATACTTGTTTAGAACCACAGTAGATTGGAAAGGAGTTGTGCCTATAGATCTGGAGTTCTCAAAGAAAAGGGGCACTCATTACTTCAGCTCAAATCATAAATGCAGGACAGCTATAATTGTTTTTTTATGAATTTAAGGCAAAATATTTCAGGACCTGGGTGTTCATAACACCCTCTGGATGCTTAACTTATGAGAGAAAATATAGGTTTGATGACAAATACATGTGTAAGCCCTGTTAAGTCTGGTCTGGATATGGAATAAAGGATGACAGGATTCATATAAGGACATTTTGTCACATGTGCCATTTACCAGGGACAACATAAAAGTGCACTATAGAAAAGTTATTTTCAGCCGGGCATGGTGGCGCACGCCTTTGGAGACAGAGGCAGGTGTATCCCTGTGAGTTCAAGGCCATCTGTAACTAAAGGGAGGCCCTGTCTCAAAAAGACCAAAAAAAGAAAGAAAGAAAGAAAGAAAGAAAGAAAGAAGAAAGAAAGAAAGAAAGAAAGAAAGAAAGAAAGAGAAAAAAAAAAAAAAAAAGAAAGAAAAGAAAAAGTATTTTCATGTAAACTAGGAATCTGTAATGTGGTTAATTTTACTATTTTTAACCCCAGACACTGAAAATAGGAAACAAGCTACTAGATTGGCCTACTCATTATTCATGGACTGAGGGCTGCATGATGCAGGAAGTGTATTATATGTTAGGAGTGTTTCAATCATCTGTACAACCATGTTCCATTAGGTCTCTCACTCTTTATGGAGAGATCAAATATAGCCTGCCTCACATCCCCATTGCCAATCAAACATGTTTCTGTCTCTAAGAGAGATTATAGCCCAGACTCTAACAGACTAATCCTGATATGAATGTGGTAGAAACAATATAGTTGTTCAATGGCCCTATGAGCCCTAAAATGTGACAGGGTAGCCTATTCTTGGTACCGAGGCTGTCTTTCCCTATGAAGAGTGTCAACACTTCTGTTGGATCCCTGCCATGTCTAGGCCAAAGATTCTTGACTGCAACTTCTTAGGAAACCCAATGGGTGGGGCCTTCAAACCACTTTGAGCCAGAGCCTTTCCTCCTACCTAAATTCACCAATATCCAGCAAGCCTGTATTAATGTGGATGTTACTGTAGAGTTCAAATGATTGGCCTCAGCTGGGATATACTTGAGAAGCAAGAAAGTGTAAGTTATACTTCCTCTTGACTTGTCAGGATTTTGTGTGTTAGGGACTATTTGCCCATCTTTCTTCCTGCCCCTACTTACCAGATGGGAACATTTGGAAGGTCAAGTGAATAAGGACTGGGAAATCCAGAAAGAATTGAAGGGCTTTACAGATTAGCAACTTGAAAAATGGTAAATGGCTCCAATAGTGTGGTCCTGGGTAGGGGATGCGACAGGGGTGTCACAGTTTCATCTATGTATCAAAGCATATCATCAGGTTATAGGCAGTAGTAGAAGTCATAACTAATAAAATTCAAAACCCATTTGTTCTAGTTTGTCTTCCATTGCTGTGACAAAACACTCTGACCGACACCAACTTGGGGAGGAAAGGGTTTATTCAGCTTACATCTCCTGGGTCACAGTTCATCACTGAGGGAGTCCAAGGCAGGAACTCAGGGCAGGAACCTGGAGGTGGGAGATGAAGCACAGGCCATGGAGGAATGCTGTTCACTGGCTTGCTCCCCTGGCCCATGCCCAGCCTAACCTCTTATACCATACACAACAACCTTCCCAGAGTGGCACCACTCATTGTGGGCTGGGCCCTCCCACACTCCTTGACCATCAAGACAATACTCTACAGATGTGGCCACAGGCCAATCCAATGGAGCCAATTCCCCAATTGAGGCTCCCTCAACCCAGGTGTGTCAAGTTGACACTAAAGCTATCCAGCACACCATTAATATACTACCCAATCAGCAACCCCAAAGGAGTGATTCTATTTTTCAAAACCACTTGGCCATAGACACTTGCTGAAAAGTGAGTTCATGAAAAGTTTAATCTGAGAAATAGCTATATACAGATAGATAATGAATGAAAGACTGCAGAGAAAATCACAGATTGAATGATAAAAAATTGATCATTTCTCCATATCCAACTACAAACCAGAAATTGATGAAAATCTGGGTAGATATTTGGCATATACTTTTCAACTTTCAAAATTCTTATAAGTATTGTACTTATTGTTAGGGAAGCATGTCTGATTGTATCGTGCTTAGTTCCTCTAATTAAAAGGTCAGTCTTAAGTCTTATTTTGGGTAAGGCCAAGAGAAATACATGTGTAATAAAGTTAAAGTGTTACAGAGTTTAATCCACATTGATGTTCTTTGACCCTGGAGGAGAATCTGATCAGTAAGGGGGAAATGTGGTAGGAGCTCTGTGGAGCTGCCCTCTGAGCACCTTTGGCCACTGCCAGAGTAATAAGGGTTCTTACTAAACCTGGATAAAATGAAACACTGAGGGCAGCTTGAGCTAAGTTGGCCCTGCTTGTGGGACCCACTGTCATTGCACAGACAAAAGGGAAGAGGTGGACATAAATCCATGTGTATATGTGCTCAGGGTCTCTGTACACATCTATCATAATTTCAACTCTAGAGATTTTAATCAGAGCATATGTAATACGTATTTTCATTCAGGGAAGCCAAGGGAAATAAACTAGAATTTAACAAAGGAATCTAGGTATAGAGGTTCAGGCTTTACATACAAATCTGCTTAATCTACAAGCATGAAATAAACTATTGCTTAGCACAAAGCCTCAGTATTCTGCTTCTCTATAGTAGTGACCTATAGTTGATTGACCCCTTTAAATCCTCACAGCCTTAAGGAATTCTTGCAGAATGAGAATTGAGAAAATTATCAACTAGATCACACCTAAACCATAACTGCATAAATGCATTCACATCTGTTGCCATCTTGTAAATCATTCCTCTGTTTTAACTGCTCATGTCAATGTCCCATAAGTAGACTTAGGATCAATACAACAATTTATTGATTCCTCTTCCCAAATGTGTGCCAACTGAATAAATATTCTTTCTGTGTTTTCCACGATTTGTTTGTTTCCTTAATTTGCATACTGGACAAGTGTCAACTTGAACTGTTGTGCTTACAGGACCATCAGCTTTTACCTCAAAGAGTATGTCATATGTAAAGCCAGGGGAAGGAGTAAAGTGCTGACTGAATGCAATGTTTCCAACAGGACAAATACACTCTCAAACTCTCAAGATCTGTCATGATTAGTAAAAAAAACCTTAAGTAATCTGAACCAGTTAATATTCTATCATGAAAAGAAGGGATGATCACAAAGCTTCACTACTCCCTGATAATTTATAGGCAGTTAATGGTTGATAAGGAGGGTGGGCTCCCTGAGAATGTGTAGGTAGTTAATGGTTGTTAGGGGGAAAGGAGATGCATTCTTTGTGGAGTAGCTGCTATGAAGTTCCCCAAGCTCCTGTAAGTAACCCTAAGTAAACTTACTTGTTCACAAAAAAGAAAAAGAAGAAAATGAAAAAAAGAACATACAAGGAGGAAAACTTGGGAAAAGGACAGAGATTAGAGGGAAGGAGAGGAGTACAAAAAACACATAATGGGGGATAGGGTGAATGTGATCAAATATTATATAAATGCATGAAAACTTAACAATGAGCATCCTTATATGTTGTTAATAAAAGCTAATAACGTATTGAAATTACAGTTGAAGAAACATTTCCTACTCCATAGAGTGGACTTAAAATCTTTATTAAAAATCAGTTAGCTATATATACAAGTGATTATTTTTTTTGGATTCTCAGTTTTATTTCATTTGCCTATAATTTCTTCCACATGTTAATTCTATATTATATTTATAAATATAGCCTTATATTGTTCTCAAAACATGAAAGCTTCAGTCTCCTAAATTTGTTCTGTATCAGGAGGATGTTTTCATATATTTAGTCCTCTCATATTTTTGTTTTAGTTATTTTTAATTTCATTGGTATGAGGGTTTTACTTGAATGTGAGTCCACACATGTTGTGTATTGCCCATAGAGTTCAGAAGAGGGAGTTAGATACCCTGGAACTGAAATCACTTATGGTTTTGAGCCACCATATGGGTTCTGAGAATCAAACCCAGGCCCTCTGGAAGAGCATCCAGGGTTCTTTTTTATTTTTTTATTTATTTTTGCATGTGTATGAATGTCCTGTCTGCATCTAGGTTTGTGCACCCTTGTCATGCAATGCCAAGGAGGTCAGATGGGGGCCTCGGGTTCCCCTGGAACTGGAGTTCTCCTGGAATTGGAGTTACAGGCTCCAATTATTAGCCGCCATGTGGGTGCTGGGGATTGAACCCGGATCCTCTGCAAGAGCAGATCGTGCTCTTAACCGCTAGGCTATCTCTCCAGCCCCAACACCCAGGTTTCTTAATCTCTGATCCATCTATCCAACCCCTCTGCTCATAATTTTCTTTTTAATCATCTGAGGACTGGCACAAAAGGATATGAAATTTCTGACAGAAACCTCAGCAATACATCTTGGCATGTCAACTTTTATCATTTATAATTTAGATCTTGTTTAGATAACCATATGGTAGAGATTTCATAACAATTTGTAAATCAAGAACAAGAGAAAGACACCTGACTTTTGTATTTCGGTATAGCAGTGAAAGCCTCAGCAAGGATATCTACCTAAATAAAAGAAATAATAACTTCCAAATTAAAGGGGAAGACCTAAAACTACTCATGAATTATACAATCATATATGATAAAAAAGTATGTGGCAATAATATATATATATATTATATATATAGTATATATATATCTATTTCTAAAATGATTTTAACCAAACCAATGGAACTAAAGAAAAAGGAAATATAACAAAATCCATTTGACGAATTTCTAACACTAAGGAGTAGTTCCATTTAAACATTGGACCAACCATTAGTAATATGGAAAATAGACAAGAAACTTGGCGACTGCAGACGATAGGATAGACTTGTGGGCGTTAAAGAGCAATGGGTCTTGCACTTACAGCGAAACTCCACGTGGTTACCAGCATCCGTTGTGACTGTGGGCGACTAATCCCCAATCCACATAAATTCAGTTAAGGGCCATGTGACGGCTTCTTTTCTTGACTATCCATGGGGCATCTTTGTTCATACTAAGTACACTTTATGTGTTGGCACAGAGAAAGGCACAGGCAAGTGGACTCTCAGGAATCCACGGCCGGCCAGCCCCCCATCTTACCAGAGGCCAGGTCAGGATTCACATTGGAATAGAGGCAGAGGAAACCACATGCCAGGGACTTGACGAAGGTACACCATGGGAAAGGTGCAGCATAACTCCTCACCAAGCTCTACCAAACCTCTGGGGATTATTTCTAAGGTGGGATCCGCCACCCTGGGAATCGGCCAGGAAACAGCATCTTAGTTAGACAATTTGGCCAAAAATATTCACGCGAAACATCAAAGCAATATACACAAGAAACAAGTCAGGTAGTTACTTCAGCGACGAGAAACAAAAAAAAAAAAAAAACAAAACTCAAGAAAGACCTAGACAAAGAGAAAACACTGAAAAAGGAAACCAACCAGCTAAGCAAAGAGCTACAGAAAGAGAATGAGAAGCTCCAAAAGGAAGGGGAAATACTAAAGAAATCACAAGATGAAATGAAAAAGGAAATCAAACACTCATCCACTCAAGAGGAAAGGAATGGAAAAAGTCTCAGAAGCAGATTGGAGGAAGGAGAACAAAGAATATCAGACCTGGAAGATAACACAGAACATCTAAATACCTCAAGTAAAGATTATGAAAAATTTAAAAATACACAAAAGTGGATCAAGAACTGTGGGACACTATGAAAAGATCGAACCTCTGCATCATAGACAAGGAGGACAGAGAAGAATCCCAAGAGAATGGTATTGATCAGATTTTCAACAGAATAATAGAAGAAAATTTCCCCAAACTAAAAAATATACAAGCCAATACAAACACAAGAAGCACATAAAACTCCAAACAGACAAGATCAGAAAAGAAGCTCTCCACTCCATACCATAGTTAAAACACTAGACACCCAAAACAAAGACAAAACTCTGAAAGCCGCAAGAGAAAAACAAGTTACATATAAGGGGAAACCTATCAGAATTACAAATGACTTCTCACTGCAAACTATGAAAGCAAGAAGAATATGGAACAAAGCATTTTCCCAGTGTTAAATGACTATAGATGCTAACCCAGGTTACTATACAAAGCAAAAA
Source organism: Rhizomys pruinosus (assembly GCA_009823505.1). Lineage (NCBI taxonomy): Eukaryota > Metazoa > Chordata > Mammalia > Rodentia > Spalacidae > Rhizomys > Rhizomys pruinosus. Next base: position 1,044,965 of record VZQC01010626.1, on the reverse strand, counting down.
TGTTGATTGTAGTTGAAGGAGAGAGAAAAATCTTCCATGACATAAAAAACATGAAAGTATACATGTCCAGAAAACCAACCCTTCAGAGAATACTTGTAACAACAAAAAGGACAGAAACAAGGAGCAATTATCCCCAGGAAACTAGAAAGAGAAATTAATAAAACCATAACTGCAGAAGTAGAAACCTAGACCAAAACCAAAAATGGATAATAAGGTGGAAGGAAGCAACACCCATCTTTCAGTTATAACCTTAAAAATTAATGGAGTAAACTCCCCAATCAAGAGACATAGACTGGAAGATTGGATAAGGAAACAGAATCCATCTATATGTTGTCTACAAGAAACAAATCTTACTTTCAAGGATAGGCACCACCTTAAAGTGAAATGATGGAAAAAGTATTCCAAGCAAATTGTACGAAAAAGAAAGCACTTGTTGTTATTTAAATATCAGAAAAAATAGACTTCAAAGTAAAATAAATAAGAAGAGACAAAGAAAGCCATTACAATTTGATCAAAGAAACAATTGACCAAAAATATTTCACAATCATGAATGTATATGCACCAAACTCTGGAGCACCGAACTTAATAAAGACAATTCTCCAGGACCTCAGGGGACAGATTAACCCCAGGACACTCATAGTAAGGGACATCAATACCCCACTGAGCGATTTAGACAGGTCAACTGGACAAAGAGTAAACAGAAAGACATCTGAACTTATTGATATATTACACCAAAAGGACCTCACAGACATCTAACAAATATTCAACCCTAATACCAGAGTATATACTTTCTACTCAGCACCCCAGGAACATTCTCCAAAATCGACCACATACTGGGACAAAGAAGAAACCTCCACAAATAAAAAAAGATTGAAATATTTTCATGCATTCTATCAGACCACAACAAAATAAATTTCACTATCAACACCAGGATAAGGCCTAATATCTACAATAACACTTAGAGACTGAACAACACACTCCTGAATAATGAATGGGTCAAGGAAGAGATAAAGAAAAAAATAAAAGCATTCTGGGAACTGAATGACAATCATTATAGGACAAAACAAAACCTATGGAATACTTTAAAAGCAGTCCTAAGAGGTCAGTTTATAGCCCTGGGTGCCTACACTGGAAAACCAGAAAGAGCACAAGTAGATGATCTAACACTGCAGCTAAAAGTACTTGAAATACAGTGACAAATGAACCTTAAAGGCAACAGAGAGAAAGAAATAACAAAAATCACAGCAGAAATCAATGAAATAGAAACAAAGAAAAGAATACAAAAAAATCAATGAATCCAAAAGTTTGTTCTTTGAGAGAATAAACAAGAGAGACAGACCTCTAGCACAGTTAACTAAAAGAAAGAAAAAACAACTCCAAATCAATGGAATCTGCGAGGAAAAGGGAAATATCACAACAGACGATGGAAAGATGCAGAAAATCATAGGGGCATAGTTCAAAAACCTATACTCTACTTAATTTGAAAATCTACGAGAAATGGATGAATATCTGAAATCCTGGGAATCAACAATGCTCAACCAAGAAGAGATCGACAGCTTAAACAGACCCATACTATATGAAGAAATTGAAAATGTAATAAGAAAACTCTGAACTAAAAAAAAGCCCAGACCCAGATGGTTTCACAGAAGAATTCTATAAAACATTTCAAAAAGTCTTACAACCATTACTACTCAAAATTTTCAGAAGTATACAAAGGGAATTCTCCCAAATTCCTTCTATGAAGCCAGCATCATTCTAATACCAAAACGAGGCAAAGATACAACCCAAAAGGAGAACTATAGACCCATTTTATTAATGAACACAGATGCAAAAATTCTGAACAAATTACTTGCAAACTGCATACAGACCCACATCAAGAAGATCAACCATCATGACCATGTTGGATTCATACCAGAGATGCGGGGATGGTTTAGCATACAAAAATCAATAAATATCATAAAACATATAAGTGTACTGAAATACAAAAAACATATGATCATATCAATTGACTCAGAAAAAGCATTTGATGAAATCCAGCATCCCTTCACGCTTAAAGTTCTAGAGGGAATTGGATTGGAGGGATCATTACTCAATGCAGTCAAAGCAATATACAAGAAACCCACAGCCAATATCATCCCAAATGGGAAAATGATAGAAACATTCCCTTTAAAGGAAGGAACTCGGCAAGACTGCCCCTTATCAACACTCCTCTTCAATATAGTGCTTGAAACGCTTGCTATGGCAATAAGGCAAGAGAAGGAAATTAATGTAGTACTAATTAGAAAAGAGGAAGTCAAGCTATCCCTTTTTGCTGATGATATGATTGTTTACTTAGCTAAAAACTAAACCAGAAAACTCCTAGAAATGATTAAGAGCTTTGGTAAAGTGGCAGAATGCAAAATTAACCTCAAAAAATCAGTAGCCTTTCTTTGCACCAACAACAAGCAACTGAAGAAGGAATTCAAGGAGACCTTCCCACTCACAATAGCCTCAAAAATAATAAAATACCTAGGAACGAACCTAACCAAAGACACCAAAGATCTCTACAAAAAAATGTGAACCCCTGAAGAACCGGCGTGTCCAGCTAATTGGGAAGGGTGTCCTGGAAGGCCTTGGGAGCCAGTAGCTGAGGCTCAAACACAGAGGGTACCAGCACAAGCCAGCAACGCAACCCCCCATCCCCGCCAACTGGAATTCAGGACAGAGTGGCTGACAGCAAAGGAAATACAGTATTCACAATATGTCACCCGGGTTGCTACCCACCCAGCTCCTGCCGAACAAAAAGGGAAAAGTGAACTATACCTTCCAATATATAACCAAAGTTGAAAGCCTAAAACCTAGACAAGTCAACACTAAATACATAAGGAGAATATAACAAAGACACCCGAAGGAATCAAGGAAAGCATTCCTTCAACAAAGTGAAAAGTCATTGAAAATTAGCATCAGAATACAGGAAAAAAGCTAACTGCATGTGAAGAGAACAAGGAAAGAACAATATGGGGAAAGCACAGAAGGACTACATGCCAAACTTTATGGAGCCAGTGGAGGACCCCTACCATCAGATCTCTGTAGAGGTAATCCAGGACACAGATCCCAAAATAACAATCACAGATATATTCAAAGAAATCATAAAACTAAGGGAAGAGAAGGAAAAACTCAGAAAGGACCTAAAGGAAGACAAGGACAAAAGTAGGAACTAGGCAAGGCTGCCCCCTGACACCACTCCTTTTCAATATAGTGCTTGAAACCCTTGCTACGGCAATAAGGCAAGAAAAGGAAATTAAAGGAGTTCTAATTGGAATAAAAGGAAGTCAAGCTATCCCTTTTTGCTGATGATATGATTGTATACCTAAGGGATGCAAAGAACTCTACCAGAAAACTCCTAGAAACGATTATTTCTGTAAAGTGGCAGGATACAAAATAAATCTAGAAAAATCAGTACCCTTTCTTTACACCAACAATCAACTGAAGAAGGAATACAAGGAGAACTTCCCACTCACAATAGCCTCAAAAACAATAAAATACAGAAGAACAAATCTAATCAAAGACACCAAGGATCTTTACTACAAAAATTTTAAACCCCTGAAGAAGGAAATTGAGGAAGACATCAGAAGATAGACAAACCTCCCATGTTCATATATTGGGAAAATAAATATAGTAAACATGTACATCCTATCCAAACTCGTATGCAGATTTAATGCAATCCTAATCAAAATCCCCAAGAGCTTCTTCACAGGCTTGGGAAAAAATATCCTTAATTTCATTTTGAAAAACAAAAGACTCCGAAAAGCCAAAACAACCCTGAGTGAAAAGAGCGATACAGGTGGGACTTCTATACCAGACATTAAACAATACTACTGGGCTATAGTCATAAAAACAGATTGATACTGGCACAAAAACAAACCAGTTGACCAATGGAATATAACTGAAGATCCAAACTTGATCACATACAATTTCAGACACCTCATATTTGACAAGGGGACCAAAAAGACACAATGGAGGAAAGACTGCATCTTCAGTAAGTGGTTTTGGCAAAACTGGATCACCACCTGTAGGAGAATGAAATTAGACCCCTACCTCTCGCTCTGTAAAAGACAATTCCAGATGGATCAAAGACCTCCACATGAAACCCAAAATTCTGGAGGTGACAGAAGAAAAACTTGGCAGCAGACTACAAATCATAGGGGTAGGAAAAGCCTTCCTAAATCAGAGAGCAGCTGCACAAGAAATAAGATCGACAATTGACAAATGGGACCTCATTAAACTCAAAAGGTTCTGTACATCAAAAGAAACAATAAAGGTAGTGAAGAGAAAAAGCACAGAGTGGGAGGAAACCTTCACTGCACATACACCTGGCAAAGCAATTTCCAGAGTATACAAGCTACTCAAAAAACAAAGAAGAAAGAAAACAAATGAATCACTCAAAAGATGGAGCAAAGAACTGAATAGAGACTTCACAGAGGAGGAGTTATAGATGGCTGAGAAACATCTTAAAAACTGGGCAATGTCACAATAATTAGGGAAATGGAAATTAAGACCACTCTAAGATACCATCTCACTCCAATAAGACTGACCAGGATCAAGAAAACAAATGATATCAAGTGCTGGAGTGGTTGTGGGGGAAAGGGAACACTCATCCATTGCTGGTGGAAATGTAATCTTGTACAGCCATTATGGAAAGCAGTGTGGAGAACCCTTGGAAGTCATGGAATAAACTTGCCACCTAACCCAGCCATAGCACTCCTGGGTGTGTACCCACAAGACTCATCTTATTGCAGAGATACATGCACAGCCGTGTTTATCGCAGCTCTCTTCACAATAGCAAGGAGCTGGAACCAACCCAAGTGCCCCTCAACTGACAAGTGGATAGAGAAAATGTGGTACATCTACACAATGGAGTTCTATGCAGCAGTAAAGAAAGATGACATCGTGAACTTTGCAGGTAAATGGATGGAACTAGAAGATATTATGTTAAGTGAAGTAACGAAGTCCCAGAAAAACAAACAACGAATGGTATCCCTCATCTGTGGATGCTTAGCCCCTTTACTTAGCTGATATATATTTATAATATATATATATATATATATTATATATATAATGAACAGACCTTATGCCCAATTTCATACAAGTAATGTGGAATTTTTCTTTCACATTCTGACAACCATGAAGGAATCCTTTTTCTTTTTTAAATTTAAAAATATTATTCCACACCAGACTGTTTATTGCAGAAATATAGACAAGGTTCCAGCTTGGAGGCCCCCGCGAGATGGTACTGGGTCTCTAGGCCCAGGACTGGGTGAAGGAAAGAGGAAGACGAGAGGGCCTTTGTCTGGCCAGGGCCTCAGAGTTTCGAGATGATGTTGGGGGCCAGGGTGCATCTGAGGCCTCTACCATCCAGCTCCAAGTACAGCAACCTCACCACACCATTGTCTATCACCATGGAGAACCTCTTGAGCTGATGATTCCCACAGAGTGACACCAAGAAATCATCTAATAACAAATCTGTTGCTTTCTCAAACGCCCCAGTGGGGTTAGCAAGGAGCCAAACCTGAGGGACAGAAAGTTAATGTCATAAGGAAACCTCCCAGGTCGGCAAGATGACTCATCAAGTTAAAGGCATTTGCCTCCAAGCCCGACGACCTGAGTTCAATTCTTGGAACCCACAAGGTGGAGAGGAGAACCAACTCCCTCCAAGGAATCCTTTTTCTTACACATACTGAAAAAGTCTCCTAATAATATCTGTGTGATATCAAGATCAATTAGTTCCTTTGAAAGACTTAACCTAGGCAATTCTTTGATCATGTAAGATTGTCTTTGCTGGTCTATGACTATTTTAAACACTTCCTAGACTTAAATAATCACGTGTAACTGATCAGTGCTATGGTTGTATGATGCTACCAGACAGAGAAGAGGAATGAAATACATCAGGGAATGAATGTGTTTTGCCCTGGAAATAAATACTATTAATTTACTTACCTATTTAAGAACTAATATAAAGAAGCTGAGCACATTTGGGCAACTACAGGAGACTGGGATGAACTGAATCTTGAACCCACGATTTCCTGACATTTGTAACAAATCTATTTGTTTCAGGACTACCTGATATAAGTCCTACTAGATGGCTTTCTCATCATTCTCCAAATCTAGAGGAGGAGGACACTCAGTGGCACTCTAGCAATCATACTTTGAATGTATCCTAAAGGGAATGGGTTGCAAATTTACATCATGACACAAAAAGTTATAGGAAATAAGTTCTTTAAATATATATGATTATAAGTCCTGGCAAGATGGTTCGGCAAGTAAAGCGTTCATCATGCAAATCCTATGTCCTGAGTTCAATCTCCAGAATCTACAAACAGATGACTCCACTACATTATCTTCCGACCTTCACACAGGTGCCACTCTTGTGTAGCTATACACATACACATAATTAGTATATAAATATATATATATATATATATATATATATATATGCATTCAAAGCAATAAATGAAATGGGGTACACTAATTTTTGGCTTCTAAAGTTCAAAATGATAAACAATCTTAAATTTAAAACTGGACTTTGTTCAGAATCTAGGTCTACAAGGACTTTTCTATTTAAATATTCATCTTCAAAGAATGTATGAAACAATTTTCTTTGGTTTAATTTGCTCACTATTATATATTAGATACATAATCCAAAAGGAATTAGACTTTGGTATCACAGTACTATTGAATTAAAATAAATAATTTTATCATTTTATACAATTTTAAATGTTTGCTACAATTCACAAATGAAGCCCTCTTTGGATTGCAATTGTCTCTGTGTGTGTGTGTGTGTATGTGTATGTGTGTGTTTGTGCATGTGTGCTTGTGTGTGGAAAAGATTTAATTAAGAAGACAGTCACTTCAGTTACTAAATGACACATTTTCATTTCTTCTTGAATATTATTCTGTGATTCATAAATTTATAGATTTTACAATGTATCTAGATATAAGTTTTTACACTATGGCCATCTGCATGCTTCTCTTTCACCACTTCTTTCTGTAACACTGATGGATATGATAATTTCCTCTACATTCTAGTTCTGGTAATTTGAGATTTTTCTCATTCTTTGTCCTCAAGTTAGATTGAGGTTAATACTGTTGATGTTCTTTGAAAATTAGTTTGATTTTAATTTTTTACTTCTGTCTGATTCCTTTGTATCATGCATTGTATTTTCACTTTCATTTTAATTTTGTCACTGTTATGAGCTTAGTTTTGTCTTTTCTATTGTCTTGTGTTAGAAATTTAGGTTAGGGAGATGCCATAACGCGCCAGGCCAGTAGGATCGAAAGGTTATTCCTGGACAAACTGTCAGCCCATGAAAGGAAACAGCCAGAATTGACCAGAGTCCAAGTCAACAGCTCCAGAGAGAGTGGACTGTTTTACCTCTCATCCGCCTGTGCCCCTTTTCTAAGCCTAGGGAACAACCTGCGGAAGAGGGGGCATGGTAGAATGTAAGGGTTGC
>VZQC01010626.1:1020845-1037144 GCA_009823505.1 Rhizomys pruinosus | reverse complement strand
AAAAAAAAAAAAAAAAAAAAGCGGGAGAAGAGGGCGAGAGGATGGGGAGAGGGTGGGGGGGGGGGGGGGGGGGGGGGGGGGGGGGTAAGCGAAAGGGAAATAAGCCTGAACTGAATTGGAAAAAATGTTATGAAATGCACAAAGCATCAATAAAAACTAATTAAAAAAAAAAGAAATTTAGGTTAGTCTTTTCTAGTAATTCTCCTTTTGTAATATGGATAATAATGACAACTCCCCTCTCTTATATATTTAATTGTAAATTTCAAAAATATATGTTACAGAGCAGATCACCATGCATTCTCATTTGAAAATAAGTATCTTTTCAGACTTAACCACATAAAGACCTGTCCAATAGGGCAACACTTATTTTATTAGTATGGGTATATTAATAAAATATAAAGAGGTGCACACAGATTGAATAGTATCTAAAACAATACAAAAATAAAATAAGCCCAGAAACACACAATTTGAAGACACAATAAGAGTGATGTTTCTCCATGTCATGAAATTTCAAAGCTTGTAAGCAAAATACTAGGACACAGGAAACAGGAATGTGCATTTGAGAATTCCTTTACAGGATACAGAGAATGTACATCTCTTCCAACATCCTTATTTAAGGTTATAGCCTCCTCCAGAACTACAAGACAGTATACTTGCTTTGTTTAATTTCATAATTTTTATTTTTGAAAAATATTGTATGAATCTTTAAGATTTTGTAGCTGTATAAAATAAAATGTGATCATACACACTTTCAAATTCTATTCCTCAGAGCCCCGTTTTCTCCCAATATCTCCCCTTTATTACTTCATTTTTTTTAAATGGTCTATTAAGTGCAGTTAGTATTGTGCTGAATGGATTTGGGCCACATCAGAAAGCTCCCAGTGGCCTCACATTGGAAAATGATTCATCTCATTCTTCTGGCTCTTACATCCTCTCTGTCTCCTCATCCTTAATATTGACTGAATCTTGATGTACATGTGTAGGTGTCCTGCTAGGGATCAGTATTCAGTCTCTCATTCTCAGCACTTTAACCATTTATGCATCTCTTCATTGACTGGAGCCCACTGTAATAAAATAAACTTCTTTGACCAGGGTGTTGACCAGATCTATGGATATAAATATATAAGTATCATGCTGTCTGTCCCAACACTGTATTAGCAGGTGGCCATGCAAAAATAAAGATAATTCCTACAAGCTTTGTTGCTGGACTGAGATCTCTGAGTTGTTGTTGCAGCACATATTTTCCTTAGCAAGATCAATCATGGAATATTAATCTTGCAGCTAGCTTTTCAGCTTGTTTGGTCATGGGGCTGGCTCCCAGGACAGGTTGGGTAGTCAGAAAAGCTAACAGCTTCTGGCCATAGATTGGTCCATGCGTGGGAGAGGCAGAAGCCAGCAGCTTTCTGACTGGGCATCAGCTGTGGAATTTTAACTCCTCAGCCACGAGGAGGTTGCCCACAAGGCCATCACCTTCATGGGAGCCATGGGGCCATCAGCCTAGACAAGGGTTTGTTCCTGGAGTCATCACCCTTACTGGTACCAGAAGACCAACAGCCTTCAGGACAGCAGGCACTTACAACAGCAAGAACCCAGGACATTTATGATAGATAGATTTAGCACCAGCCTTTGGAATACACAAATTGATAAATTTTGCTGCAGAGTTGTTAGAATTGATAGATATCAAAACTACTTCTGTAATTAAATGATTTTTAAACACCAATGATTCTTAAATCAATCATATATACTCAGCAATTTAAGAACGTTTAAGCGAAAGTATATTTTACATGAATGTATTTCTATACCTATATATTGAACATAACAGGAATGCTTTCGTTTTTGTCCCACGTGTTATTTCCCAATTCCGTGCTTCCAATATTAGCTCACTATTTTGACTAGTGGAATCTTTGGGCATTTCAATACTAGATTGCTATTGTCTAAATAGATCAAATACGGTAGGTTTCAGTGGCTTATCTGTCACCAGCCTATGTCCCTGTTCAGTTTATTTTTTGTTTTATCCAGAGAACAAGCTTAAACACTTATTTTAGCAGCCAATCCCAAACCTTCATACCATCACATGTCTTCCTAGCTTGCAGGTCATATACAAGGAAGTCTTGTGATCTGGCTCGAGACCCTACAACATGCTGGTCAAAATGCTAGTTCACACATGTCCAAGCTCAGGCATGCACATAACTATCCATTTCATACCTTCACATCATTTATGTAATTAATTTCCTCTCAGTCTTATATTATGTACATAATTTTTCAAAATAGTAAACTATGCATCATCTTAATCCCTTCAATTTCCTAAGTGATTAAATTCATCTTTCTTTTAAATATTAATTACACAGTAGCTGATACTTATTCAGATTATATCCAGTTCATGGTGATTTCTTTTGTTAATATTTTGGAAAGCCATCCTTATGTAAATGAGTATATAAAATCTATGTGATCATTAAATTTTAGCACATTATTGACTTTTTATTCACATTAAACCATTTATTTTTTTTTGACTATTCAATCCAAACACTTTTAGTTCACTTATAAATTTTACTCTAAAAATTTTGCACATTCATTTACTTTTTTCTGTTGTTTTACACTGTTCATTTCTGGAATGTAGAATTTTTATGCAGAGACCTTAATTCTATGTCTAACATTTATAATAGTTGGTAAGTTATTGAATAAACACGTTTGATAGAAAAAATAAAAAAATAAATATATAAGTATAAACAATTACTGAGAAGGCAATTTGAATATATGCATATTTAGCAAAACAATTGAAGGTTTTACTCTAAGGCTAATAACCTCCCCAGGATTGGGATTTGGGTCAGGTTTACAGTACAAGGCATGAAATCCCTCTTGTGGAATAGTTCTCAAATCCAATTAGAAAGTGGTTCTTTATTCAATAAGATTCACTATTCTACCAGTGGGCACATCTTGCCAGACAAGGCAGTATTGTTTTAAGGTACATTATTTTGTTGTGTCAGCAGGATGGAACAGATGCCATTTATTTATTTTTAATTAGTTTTATTGATGCTTTGTGCATTTCATACATTTTTTCCAATTCAGTTCAGGCTTATTTCCCTTTCCCTCCCCCCCACCCTCACCCCATCCCAGATCATGCATTCTGCCATAACTGTCCTGCATCTTTCGCTCAGTTTTTTTTTTTTTTCATTTTTAGCTATAAGTGATAATCCATGAGTACAAGCATCCTTCATGCAAAACCTATCTGCAGGCTGTTGTGCCCAAACACCTACAGCCCCACCATCCAGTGGGGGGTGACAGGTTGTTTGTTCAATCAAGTTGATCAAATGAGTGTCCAGACTACATTGCTGTAGTTTCACCATTCACCCCAATCGCAGCCCTTACATTCTACCACGCCCCCTCTTCCGCAGGTTGTTCCCTAGGCTTAGAAAAGGGGCACAGGTGGATGAGAGGTAAAACAGTCCACTCTCTCTGGAGCTGTTGACTTGGACTCTGGTCAATTCTGGCTGTTTCCTTTCATGGGCTGACAGTTTGTCCAGGAATAACCTTTCGATCCTACTAATGAAGAACAAGCAATTAGATATATAGGTATTTAAGCAGCACTAATAGTTATGGTAGGTTACTTTAGCATAGACACATGTTTGGATATGTTAATCCATGAATTACAATTTTCCCCCCTGTTAAATATGACAGGGTCTTACTGTGGCTTATAACATCTCCTAACCTGTAGAGGATGTAAGCTTGTGGCATCAGCCATGGGTTATTTCTCCAAGGGGAGAGCCAATAGCCAATTAGATTTGGGATATACAGGCACATGGCTGCCTCTGCTGCACAGTATTTCCAGGCAGGTGAGGTGTAGAACAGATGCCATTTATAACACTATTTAGTTGCTTGTAACAAATCATAGTATTGTTTGATTTTTGCATTTGTTTTTCTCCTTAGATTTATTCTTTGAATCATTGATTGCTTACTAATGTGTTACTTAATTTTCAGATATTTTCAAATTTCTCAAATTAACGTATTGGTTTATTTTAAATCTAACTGCTTTCTGGTTGGAGAATATTCTGTATATGATTCAAAACATTTTTGGATTTATTGAGACTTTTTTATGACTTAATGTGTGATATATTCTGGGAAATAACACACATACACTTGAGAATAAAGTATATGCCTCATTTGGTGGATGAGGATTCGAAATTTATTAGTTCTGTAGAGATGATAGAACTATTCCAGAATTATACTTCATTATAACTCTTCTTTTTTCTTCTCATCTTTATTAAAAGTATGGATTATGATTATGCTTAGTGGGAATGTGCTTGCTTAGCATGTCAAAGCCCTGAGTATTATCCTAGCACAGTAAAAAAAAAAAATATAGAACTCTCCAATCATTATTGATTAATTTATTTTTATTTCTATTTCATTGTTTGCTTTTTGTTTTTTTTCTTTCCAATATTTTATTTTTATTTTTTAACAATAAGTAATAAGTTATGAGTACAAGCATCCTTCGTGTAAAACCAATTTGGAAGCAGCTATGCCCAAACCCACACAGCCCATGTCTCCCGCCATCCAAATGGTGGGGCTTATATGTACAATCATGTTGATCAAATAAGTGTCCAGATTATGTTGCTGTAGTTTCATCATTCACCCCAATCATAGCCCTTACATTATACCACACCCCCTCTTCTGCAGATAGTTCCCTAGGCTTAGAAAAGGGGTACTGGTGGACGAGAAGCAAAACAGTCTACTTTCTCTGGAGATGTTGATTTGGCCTCTGATCCGCTCTGGCTGTTTCCTTTCACGAGTTGATACTTTGTTCAGGAATAACCTTTCAACCCTACTAATGAAGCACAAGCAATTAGATATATAGGTATTTAAACAGTAATAATTATTATGGTAGGTTACTTTTGTATAGACACAGATGATTGGATGGTGTGCTAAACCATGAATTATATTTTTCCTGTAAAAGATGACAAGGTCTTTGTGTCTTATAACTTCTCCTAACCACTAGAGTAAGTAAGGTTACGGCATCAGCCACTGTGAATTATTCTTCCAAGGAGAGAGCTAATAGCCAATTAGATTTGGGATACACAGACACGTGGCTGCCACTGCTGCACAGTATTTCCAGACAGGTGAGGTGTAGCTGATGCTGACAGAGGAGTCTTGCTTGATTCAAGGAGACTAATTTTTGCTTTATTGGTTTAGTGGCCTTTGGTAACATGCTCTGGCATTCCAGAGACAAACTGTACACTTGCAAGTGTGGTCTCAATACACCTTTCCCATGCTTGCATCAGGTCTTCCACAGCAGGGACTTACCGCCTCTCTTCTTGCAGGTATCCCAGTTTACAGGCAAACCTTTACCTTTTTTGGGGGGGGGCTGGCTTGGATCCACTGGCCAACGTCTCCTTGGCAGACTCTCGCTGAATATCAGAGCTCTCCTGTATTAATTTTGCTTAAATGCACAGCTTGAAAAAGTTTAGTATTATATTTGGCTTCTGAATAGAGAAGTAATCTTTTTCACATATTCCTATGTCTATTAGTCAATTTAAAGAAAGCAGTGGTAGTGGGGTGCACACCTTTAATCCTAGCACCTTGGGAGGCAGAGCCGGCAGATTTTTGTCAATCCGTTGGCTAGATGGGTTCCAGGAAGCTGACTACAGGAGGAACCCTGTCTCAAAAAGACCACCCGCCAAAAAAAAAAAAAAAAAAAAAAAAAAAAAAAGCAGTTATTATTTGGTTTTGTAGGAGATACCTCTTAACAGTCAGCCTAATTCAGAGTTAGAGAATGAATTCAATTACACATCAGTGTATTTTTTGTCTATGAAAAGGAGTAAGAAGGTCTCTCTCATATTAAAACTTTAGTGGGCCCTAGAAGTAAGGTTCATTAGACTCATTATAAACGGTTGTTACAAAATAGGATCCAAGATGTTTTATTTGCTGTAGCAGTCTGAGGCTTTTCTCTTTTTTTTTTTTTTTTTTTTTTTTGGTTGTTGGACAGGGTCTCCCTATAGTCCCAGCTGTCCTGGAACTCACTCTGTAGACCAAGCTGGCCTTGAACTCACAAAGATCCTCCTGCCTCTGCCTCCCAAGTGCTAGGATTAGAGGCGTGCACCACCCCGCCCGGGCTTTTCTTCCTTTTTATGCTTAGATGGGCCAACTTCTCTGCTGATATTTCTTAATACATCCTGCACAATGCAAAGCTGTATCTTTTCTTTCTCAGATATTAAGTTGGTGACTTTTTGACCTGTGGGAACATACAAGTCTTTTCCCATAGTTAGTTTTAAGATTTCAATTGAAAATTTGACAAAAAGTTTTAATATATAACTGTATCCCCGCCTTTTTTTATTTTAGGTTTTTATTTTTTGACCCATGAGTCTCAAAAAGGCAGTTGTAGTACACATACCTATAGGCAGGAATCAAGGTATAAATTTCATTAAATTTACCCAAGCTGTTTTGGGTGACTGTATGTTGTTAATTTGGGAAGCGAGCTTAATTCCTTAAGTTAAATTATCCTACAGGTAAAAGAGAATGTTACAAGATGATACTGTATAACACAGAAATTATAGAGAACGTTTGTATATGTTAATCCCAAGGTTATTATTATACAGATTTTAAGTAGAACAAATGTGGACAACAATTTATATTTCCAATTAACTTAGATGTATTACCGTTTTTATTAAAACCTTTAAACCAATGTTTAATATAGATATTTTTACTTTTACTGAGTCCTAAAATACCATGTAGTTTGTAGATAGAGTTTGGGCAAAATTAGATACTTGTTAAACTCACATCAATTAAATATATATTAATCGAATATAGACCTGTTTACCTCTCCCACCCCTCCCACCCCTCCAGAAATAGAACACTCGTCCAATCAAGAAGAAAGGAAAATCCAACATTTTTTGCTTTTGGTATTTTGTAGCATTTTGTTATGGATACAGATTTTAAAATTGGTTTTGTTGGATGAGAATTTTTTCTACTTTTTAAGATTTATTTTACATACCTGTGTGCATATGGGTTTGTGTGTAGGTTTGTCTGCATCTGTGCCTCCTATGTTCAAATGCCCCAAGGTCTAAAAGAGAACTTAGCATCCTCCAAAACTGGATTTACGGGTTGTGCAGGTAATCAAACTCAATGGTAGTGTTATTAGAGCCATATTATGGTTAAAATTGCATAAACAGCCTAACTTTAAAGTTTAGTTTTAAGTGAGTACATGAGCACAGAGGGCACTCTTTTCTCCAGACATATCCTACAACTCTGCTGCTGACTCAGGCATTAGCCATGGTTATATTCAAAATTATTTCTTGCTCGGCATGGTGGTGCACACCTTTAATCCAAACACTGGGAGAGCAGAAAATGCTCTTAAACATGGAGCCATATTTCCATGTTGAATTTCTTTTTCTTTTTTTCATTTTTACAACTACAAAATGACCTTTTATGTCTCTAGTAACATTGATCATTGATTAAAGGAAATACCTTTTAATCTCTTTGCATTTAATTTAGTGTCTCTCCAGATAATATATTAGGATTTTTTTTGAATTTGGTCAGTTCTCTCAGAATCTTTTTTTTTTTATTTATTTCTGTATGTGTATGACTGTACTGTCTGCATGCAGGTTTGTGCACCCGTGTCGTGCAATGCCACAGAGGTCAGAAGAGGGTCTCGGATTCCCCTGGAACTGGAGTTCTCCTGGAATAGGAGTTTCAGACAGTTCTCGGCCGCCATGTGGGTGCTGGGGATCGAACCCAGGACCTCTGTGCCCATCTCTCAGCATCTTTTAATGACAGTGTTTAACCCAGTTAAATTTGATATAATCAATAAAATTGCACCATACATTCTACTATTTGCTATTGATTTTGATATGCAACACATTTTTCCTTCTTTCTTTCATGACTAAGAGCTTTTTATTAGATATAAAATGCAGGGCATTCATTACCTTGTCATTTCTTTGGCTATGAATTTTAGTTATATATTCGTGATTTTCTTGGTAATTATTTTTAGGAATAAGAGTGCCAACAGGTACAGGCAGAAAAAGAAGAAAACCAAACCCCAAGGATCCAAAAATTACCTTTTATTTAGTAAATGTGGTGTGAAAGCTGACCACAGGAATCAACACAGCACCTGCACTGATTCAAGTGACAGGTGAGATAAAGTATTTAGGATAGTAATGCAGTTTGGAGTTCCTATTTGTAAAGATCTTGAGTTGGATAAGGGCAGAAGGGCCTGTTCCTTTTTTCAGAACAGTTATCACTTCATGGGGTGAGAGGTATAGTTTTGTTTCAAAGCAGAAGTTAATAATACTGTGATAAAGCCCAGGGGATGAAAATGCTCTGAAAAGGTCCATCATCAGGAATATTGTTAATGTTTGTTTGTTTTGCAATCTTCATTTAATTATGTTATATATTCCTACATAAATCCAATTTTTGATTAATCTTTTGATTAATAGTGACTTAATTTCTATTTTCCATTAAAATTGGAGTGTACATGTGATTGTTGTTTATGCACACAAACCTGACGATCTTTGTGATTGTGATCATTTTCTGAGACTAGAGGATGTCACTGGGTATCTCTTTATCTCTCTCTCCACAGTATTATTTTAAGTAAGAGTCTCTCTTACACTCTAGAGTTCATGATTTTCTCCAACAGAAAAAGCCCAATGATTCTCTTGTCTCATCTTGGCACAGTGCTATGTGATAGGTAAATGTGAGCCTATACTGACTTGGCACATGGGTTAAGAGATCTCAGCTTGGGTCCTGAGAGTTGTAAGGAAAGCATTATTAAAGCATAATTATATTTATTTCATCCACAATATAAAATGTGGTTATCTATGTTTTCCCTTCTACTATGTTTTTTTGTCATGGTTAGTTGCATAATTATCTGATGTGTCCCTTAACATTGCTTCATAATTACTAATATATAATATATAATTACTAATATATATTTACTAATTAATTCATAATTTCTAATATAAATTAATATAAAATTATAACATAAACTAATCTAAAACATAATTACTAATATATATAATTATACTAATATATATATAATTACTAATATATATATTAGTAATTATGAAGCATATTATATATATATTATATATTATATATATATATATATAAAATGTTTGGTTTTGAATCTTATAAAGTAAAATGAAGCGATGCTAAAACCAAAAAATTAAATATTTGTTCTCCTATATATTAACCTTGGTTAACTCAGTTGTATTTGTATTTCTTAATTTGGATTAAAACACTATTTCATGACCTGTCATTACTTTGTCACAAGATATTCTGTTTCCCCTCCCTTCCTTCCTTCCTTCCTTCCTTCCTTCCTTCCTTCCTTCCTTCCTTCCTTTCTTTCTTTCTTTCTCTTTCTCTTTCTTTCTTCCCCTCTTTTTCTCTTATTTATTTATTTATTTATTTATTTATTTATTTAATGTGCATAAGTGTTATACCTAAGGGTATGGGAGTGCACCTATGTCCTGAGAAGCACAGAGCTGACAGAAGTAGGCCCTGGATCCCCTAGAAATTGTTTAGAGACTGTTGTTACAGACAGTTGCCGTGTGGATGCTGGTATTTGAACTCTGGTCTTCTGTAAGAAAAATCAGTGCTGTTACCCTCTAAGCCATCTCTCCACCCACCCTTCCTTTACCCTTTATTAAAGGTCATTTTTTATAGTAAGACATTCTCTCAATTTTCGTATTTGTGGTGATATAATTTATGTCTCTGAATTTTTTTAAATTTAAGCTTAATTTTACTAGATATTGAATCATTGAATGTTTTTTGGGGGGTGCTAATTTGTTTTGAAACAGGGTCTCCTTGTAGTCCCAGCTGTCCTGGAACTTGCTATGTGGGCCAGTCTGGCTTTGAACTCACAGAGATCTGCCTGCATCTGCCTCCCAAATGCTAGGATTAAAGGTATGTGCCTTCAGGCCCAGCCTGGTTGTTTTCTTAAAGATTTTTGAGACACTGTCTAAGGTATCCTATACTATTCTTGAATATTCTACGTATTAGAATATAGCCTTGATCCTCCTGTCTCCACTTTTATAATTCTGGGCTTCGTGGTGTGCTCACCATCTCTGTTTTCATGATTGAACGCAGAGCTTTTTCTATACTAAGTAAGCACTCAACCAATTGAGCGACATGACAGAACACTCCATTCTTTTCAGGTTTTTTTTCTCTTTTTTATTTTGTATTTTTTGTTGAAGTATTGTGCATTTCTTACATTTGTTAATAAAATTTATACTCATCCCCCCTTCATTCACCCCACCACGCCAGAATTCATGCATTCTGCCATATATGACTTGCATATTTTTCTCAGGCTTTTAAAAATTTTTGATGCAGAAGTTTAATGCATTGGGCAGATATTTACTGTTTCAGTCAGTTGATATAGTCTTTTACTTGTTGTTGTTCCTTCTAATTTGTATCACACCAAAATATGTATATAGACATGCCACACATATAACAAATTTATGACATCAGAAAATTAATTATAGGTTAATTCCAAAACATGTTTATGGTTGCACATTTTGAAAGTAGAGTTGTATGCAGGTAAAGAAAATAAATATTACTTTACACCCCTACATTACATAGCAAGGTGATGAGTAACATCAACTAAAAAATATTCTTTGCCTTACAAATAGAGATTTGGTGCTAGGATCCACAAATGAGGGACACCACATGCCTTTGTTTATCTGAGACTGTGTTACCTCACGTAGCATAATGGGTTCTAGTTCCATCCACTTACCTGCAAAGTTCATGATGTCATCTTCCTTTACCTCTGCATAGAATTCCATTGCATAGATGTACCACATATTTTTTATCCACTCATTGGTTGAGGGACACTTGGGTTACTTCCAACTCTTCACTATTGTGAAAAGAGCTGCAATAAACATAGATGTGCATGTATCTCTGCAATAGGATGAGTCTTGTGATTATATACCCAGGAGTGGTATGACTGGGTCAGGTGATAGGCTCATTTTGAGTTAAGAATTCTCTACACTGCTTTCCATTGGGGTTGTGTTGCAAGAGTTTGCATTCCCACCAGCAGTAGATTAGTGTTCCCCTTTCCCCACAACCTCTCCAGCATTTGTTATCCTTTGTTTTCTTGATCATAGCCAGTCTTAAAGGAGTAAGATGAAATGTTAAATTGGTTTTCATTTGCATTTCTTTAATTATTAGCAACGCTGAACAATTTTAAGATGTTTCTCAGCCATCTTTACTTACTAATTTCTGAAAGCTATGTTCATCTTTTAACTCCATCTTTTGACTGAGTCATTTGTTTTCTTGCCCCTTTGTTTCTTGAATGGTTTTTATACTCTGGATATTAATTCTCTGTCAGATGTATCACTCACTGGTGAAGGATTCCTCCAAATCTGGATTTTCTCTTCACTTTGTCTCTGTCACTGCACAGAAGCTTTTGAGTTTAATAAGGTCCAATTTATCAATTGTTGTCCTTAATTCTTGCACAGCTGCTGTGTGATTTAGAAAATCTTTTCCTTTTTTTTAATTTATTTTTATTGATGCTTTGTGTATTTCATACATCATTTTCCAATTCAGTTCAGGCATATATCCCCTTCCCTTCACCCCCACCCCACCCCTACCCATTGTAGATCGTGCATTCTTCCGTAAGTTTTCTGCATCTTTCTCTGCTTTTTTGTTTTGTTTTGTTTTCATTTTTTTTAACAATAGGTGATAATTTGTGAGTACAAGCATCCTTCATGTAAAACCAATTTGCAAGCAGTTGTGCCCAAACCCACACAGCTCATGGGTCCCACCATCCTGAAAGGGGGGGCTTGTATGTTCAATCAAGTTGATCAAATGAGTGTCCAGTCTATATTGTTGTAGTTTCACCATTAACCCCAATCGAAGCCCTTACATTCTACCACGCCCCCTCTTCCTCAGATTGTTCCCTAGGCTTAGAAAAAGGGCACAGGTGGATGAGAAGCAAAACACTCTACTTTCTCTGGAGCTGATATCTTGGTCTCTAGTCAGTTCTGGCTGTTTTCTTTCATGGGCTGCAAAGAGAAAGACAGGGAGAAAGGACAGAAAGATCTAGTGAATAACACAGATATGCTGACTCCTTCAAATAAGATGCCCATCATGATTTCATCTAAATAATGAGGCTGTCATCTTGGCAACATAAATATTTAAATTTTCAAGTGGTAACTTGCAGTTATGGATGTTCATTTGCTTGCTTCCTAATAGATTATGCATTGTAAATAAAGGTTTTATTTACAGAGGACCTCTTCCAACGCTAGATAATGAAAATGTAGAACAAATTGAGAATAAATATAATTAAATGGCAAAAAAAAGAAAATCTTTTCCTATGTCTATGTCTCATAGGTTATGGCTAAAATTTTCTTCTACCATTTTCAGAGTTTCAGGATTCATACTGATGTCTTGGATCCATTTGCCGTTGATTTTTGTACAGGGTAAGAGGTAGAGGTTTAATTTTACTCTTGTCCAAGTTGTCAGCAAGTTTTGCCAAAACCATTTGCTGAAGATACTGTCTTTCCTCCGTTGAGGCTTCTTGGCCACTTTGTCAAATATGAGGTGGCTGAAATTTCAAGTGCTCAAGTTTGAATCTTCAATTTTGTTCCATTTATCTATGGGTCTCCTTTTGAGCCAATACCAGGCTATTTTATGACTATGTCCCTCCAATATAGTTTGAAGTCTGGTATAGTAAACTCCCCTGCATTGCTCTTTTTGCTCGGGGTTGCTTTGACCAAAAACCTCCTACTAATGTTTAAAAGTTTCAATAAAGTGGCTGGATTCAAAATTGACCTAGGCAAATCAGTAGCCTTTCCTTAACCCAATAACAAGCAATTGGAGAAGGAATACAAGGAGTCCTTCCCACTCACAATACTCTCAGAAAATATCTAGGAACAAACCTGACCAAAGATACTAAAATTCTCTACAATGAATTTTTTTATAAAATAGTTCTACTGATGTTTTGTATATTTCATAAGTCATTTCTCAGACCAGTTTAGACACATTCCCCTTTCCCTGCCTGCCACCACACCCCAGTTCGTGCATCCTGCCATACATGTCTTGGATCTTTTTCTCAGTCTTTTTAAAGTTTTTTTTTTTTCCCTGTAGAGTTTTATTGTTTGATGTAGAAGTTCACTGTTTCAGTCCTTTCTTTAACACAGTCCTTTTGTTATTGTTGTTCCCTCCCATTTGTATTTCTCCAAAATATGCCTATATACACATCACATATGTACCAAAATTACGACTTCTGAAAATAAAATGTATGTTAATTCCAAAATATGTTTACGAGTTCATATTTTCCCTTTAATTTTATATTACTCTGAAATGTGAATACATACCCTCCACACATGCACCACAATTACAAAGTCTGAAAATAAATGATAAGTTAATTCTAGAGCCCACCAGGGGATTCACATTATACCAGCACAGTTGCTTTCACATAAAAAGAAATATTACATTAACATTGCTCAGCTTGCCTTTCAACTAATGATTTGGTGCTAGCCTCCACAAATGTGGGCTACCATTTGTGATTTGTTTTTCTGGGACTTTGTTACTTCACATAGCATAATGGCTTCTAGTTATAGCCATTTACCTGCACAGTTCATGACGTCATCTTTCTTTACCCCTGCATATAATTCTATTGTGTAGATGTACCATATTTCTCTATCCACTTGTTGGTTGAGGGACACTTGGGTTGCTTCCAGCTCTTTGCTATTGTGAAGAGAGCTGCAATAAACAAAGGCATGCCTGTATATCTGCAGTAGGATGAATATTGTGGTTATATACACAGGAGAGGTATGACTGGGTCAGGTTGTAGGCTCATTTTGATTCTTTTAAGTGTTCTCCACACTGTTTTCCACAGGGGTTGGAAGGGTTTGCATTCCACCCATCAGTTGATGAGTCTTCTACTTTCCCCAAAATGTATCTAGCATTTGGTATCCTTTGTTTTCTGGATCATAGCTAGTCTTATGGGAGTAATATTATATCTTAAGGTGGTTTTAATTTACATTTCCTTAGTTATTAGTGATGTTGAACACTTTTTAGGATGTTTCTCAGCCATCTTTATTTCTTAATTTGTTAAGTCTCTGTTCACCTCTTTACTACATCTTTTGAGTGGGTCACTTGTTTTCTTCCTTCTTTGTTTTTGAGTAGTTTATACACTCTGAATGTTAATGATCTGTCAGAGTTATCATTGGTGAAGTTTTCCTCCCATTCTGTGGGTATTCTCTTCACTTCTCTGCTTGTTTATTTTGCTGCACAGAAGCACTTGATTTTAATAATGTCTTGTTTGTCAATTGTTGGCCTTATTTCCTGAGCATCTGTTATCTGATTTAGAAAGTCTTTTCCTACGCATGTGTCTTATAAGTTACTACCAACATTTTCTTCTATCATTTTCAGAGGTTCAGTTTTGACACTGAGGTCTTTGATTCATTTGGAGTTGATTTTTGTACATGGTGAAAGGTAAGGGTTAAGTTTTATTCTTTAAATGTGGTGATCCAATTATGCCAACAACATTTGATGAAGATGCTATCTTTCATCCATTGGAGACTTTTTGGCTCCTTTGTTGAATATGAGGTTACTGAAATTGGATCTGCTCAGGTTTGGAGCCTCAATTTTGTTCCATTGATCTACCTGTCTGTTTTCTGTGCTAATACCAGGCTATATTTTGACTGTAGCCCTGTAATATAGTTTGCAAACTGGTATGGTAATCCTCCTTGTATTCCTCTTTTTACTCAGGGTTGCTTTGGCTATCCGGAGTATTTTGCTTCACCATATGAACTTTAGGATATTTTTTCTAGGTCTGTGAAGAAGCTCATAGGGATACTAATTGGGATTGCATTGAGTCTGTATATTACTTTGGGTAGGATGGTCATTTTTATTATACTGATTCTTCCAAAACCATGACCATGGGAGATTCTTCCATCTTCTAGAATCTTTCTCAATCTCTTTCTTGAGAGATTTAAATTTTCATTGCAGAGATTATTAGTGTGTTTTGTCAGGTTTGCTCCTAGATAATTTATTTTTTACAGACTATTTCGAGTGGGAAAGACTCCTTTTATTCTGTCTCCAATTGCCTGTTATTGCAATAAAGAAAGGATACCAATTTTTCTACTTTAGTTTTGTATACTGCCACTTTACTGAACCTGTTGATGGTTTCTAGTTTTCTCGTGTTTTGGTGACCCTTAGGTAAACTATCATGTAATCTGCCAAAGGGATAGTTTGACTTCCTCTTTTCCAATTAGTACTCCTCAATTTTCTTTTCTATTCTTTTATTGATGCTTTGTGTATTTCATACATCATTTTCCAATTCAGTTCAGGCATATAACCCCTTCCCTTCCCCCCACCCCACCCATACCCATCCCGGATCATGCATTCTGCCGTAACTTTTCTGCATCTTTCTGGGTTTTTTTGTTTTGTTTTGTTTTGTTTTCATTTTTTTAACAATAAGTGATAATTTGTGAGTGCAAGCATCCTTCAAGAAAAACCAATTTGCAAGCACTTGTGCCCAAACCCACGCAGCTCATGGGTCCCAACATCCAGCCGGGGGGGGGGCTTGTATGTTCAATCAAGTTGATCAAATGAGTGTCCAGTCTATATTGTTGTAGTTTCACCATTCACCCCAATCGCAGCCCTTACATTCTACCGCGCCTCCTCTTCCGCAGATTGTTCCCTAGGCTTAGAAAATACAAGGGGCACTGGTGATGAGAAGGAAAACAGTCTCCTTTCTCTGGAGCTGTGTGTCCTTTGGTCGCTAATCATTCTGGTTGTTTTCTTTCATGGGCTGTCCACTTGTCCAGGCATAACCTTTCAATCCTACATGAAGCACATGCAATTAATATATATAGGTATTTAGACAGTACAATACATAGCCTTTCAATCCTACAATTAGCACATGCAATTAGATTATAGGTATTTAAACATTACGAATTTTTATGGTAGGGTACTTTGGTATAGACACAGATAGTTGGGTGGTATATAAGTTAATCCATGAATTACATTTGTCTTCTGTTAATATGACAGGTAGTCCTGTGGTTTAATAACATCTCATAAGAACCGATTAGAGGATGTACGCTTGTGGCAACAGCCATGGGGTTAGTCCTCCAGGGAGTGAGCTAATAGCCAATTAATTTGGGATATACAGACATAATGGCTGTCACTGGCTGCACAGTATTTCCCGGCAGATAGGTGGAGCTGGTGCTGACGGAAGAGTCTTGCTTGACTCAAGGAGAACCTATATTTGCTTTATTGGTGAAGTGGCTTTTGGTAACACTCTCTGGCATTCTAGAGGCCATCTGTATGCTTGCAAGTTTGGTCTCCATACATCTTCCCATG